>LIEC01011048.1:0-120557 GCA_001925005.1 Drosera capensis | reverse complement strand
AATGATGTTTTGGAAGTACCTTTCAAGTAGCGTAACAACCACTTGACTGCTTCCCAATGTTGTCTCCCTGGATTAGACATGAACCTGCTGATTACTCCCACTACATGAGCAATGTCTGGTCTTGTACACACCATTGCATACATCAAGCTCCCAACTACAGATGAATAAGGAGCTCTAACCATTGCTGCCTTGTCTTCATCCGTCTTAGGTGACTACTTCTTTGTGAGATTGAAATGAGTCCCTAAAGGTGTACATGTGGCCTTGGCATCATTCATGCTGAACTTTTCTAACCCTTTCCCAATATACTTCTCTTGGGATAATATTAGAGAGCCTTCAGCTCTGTTCCTACTGATACTCATGCCCAAAATCTGCTTTGAGGCACCCAGATCCTTCATCTCGAACTCCTCGGATAACTATTTCTTCAATCTGTTGATTTCATCCATGTGAGAACCTGCAACTAACATGTCATCAACATACAACAATAATATGATTTAGGATGAACCAAAGTGTCTCCAGTAACAACACGGGTCCATAGCACACTTCTTATACCCACTCCTACTCATAAAAGTGTCAAACTTTGGATACCACTGCCTTGGCGCTTGCTTTAGACCATACAGACTCTTGGTCAATTTACAGACCAAGTTCTCCTTCCCAGCTATCTGATAACCCTCTGGCTGCACCATGTAGATGTCCTCATCAAGATCACCATGCAAGAACGCTGTCTTAACATCTAGCTACTCTAGATGTAAGTCCTCTACAGAAACAATACTCAAAACAAGTCTAATGGTGGTCATCTTAACTACAGGAGAAAATATCTCATTATAGTCAATACCTCTTTTCTGCTGAAAACCCTTCACCACTAGCCTTGCTTTGTATCTCTTCCTACCACCACGTTCTTCTTTGATCCTGAACACCCACTTGTTCTGCAAAACCTTTTTTCCTGCTGGTAAGGTAGTCAAGAGAGTTCATCTCCTCCTGCATGGCTGACCTTCATTGAGCAGAATCATCCGATTGCAATGCCTCATGATAACACTGAGGCTCTCCATTGTCAGTCAACAGCAGGTAATTCGCTGATGGAGAATATCTCTGAGGAGGCCTAATGGTTCTACTGGATCTCCTCACTTCTGGTGTGACTGAAACTGTCTCTTCACCTGTTCTGTCACTTGAGCTCCCACTGCTCCCAGCAAGATCTGTTTCTATGATATCTTACAGCTCTGCCTTCTCTGCCTTCTCCTTCTCCTTCTCTGGTGGTTTCTTTGTGCCGTCAGCATCACTTGCAAACATATCCTTGTACATCGTACTTTCATTGAATGTGATATCTCTGTTTCTGATAATCTTTCTATTCTGATCATCCCAGAAACGATACCCCATATCATCTGTACCATAGCCAATGAAAGTACACTTCCTTGCTTTTGGATCAAGTTTGTCCCTGTCAGCATCTTTAACACGCATGTAAGAAACACAACCAAAAACTTTCAAGTGAGAACGAGTTATATCCTTCTTTCGCCACTCCTCCTCAGGAATCTTGAATCCCATGGGAACCGAGGGTTCACGATTAATGAGGTATGTTGTTGTGCTCACTGCATCTGCCTAGAAAGTCTTTGGCAACCCTGCATGAATCCTCATACTCTTTGCCCTCTTATTCAAGGTCCTGTTCATCCTTTCAGCAACACCATTCTGTTGAGGTGTCTTAGGAATAGTTTTCAACATTCTAATTCCATTCTCAGCACAATAATCAATAAACTCACTACTACTGTATTCACCGCCATTGTCAGACTTCAAACACTTGATTTTCAGTCCAGTTTCATTCTCAACAGCAACTTTCCACTTTCTAAAGGTATTAAATACTTCGGATTTATGCTTCATAAAGTAAACCCATACCTTCCTAGTGGAATCATCTATGAAGGTGACATAGTAGCGCAATCCTCCCAATGATGGGATTGATGTTGGCCTGTACACATCTGTATGAACAAGCTCCAGCTTCTCTGCCTTGGGTGTCCTCCCTGACGTTGTAAAAGTGACTCTCTTCTGCTTCTCAAATACACATGGTTCGCAGAAACCAACTTTTATCTCCTTCAATTCTGGAATCTTCCCCTTAGAGACTAGCATCTTCATACCCTTCTCACTCATGTACCCAAGCCTTTGGTGCCACACAGTAGAACACTGACCAACATCATCACCAACCGAGTTTTCTTCATTTGTGGATAACCCTACCATATATAGAGTACCCTTCTTCCAGCCACGAGCAATCACCAGATTTCCTTTCACCACTTTCCATTGGCTGTCTCCAAATACGACCCGATATCCTTGAGCATCCAACATGCCCACAGAGATCAACATTCTCTTGAGTCCTGCAATGTATCTCACATCCTTCAAGGTCCATACTGTACCAGCCGATGTTTTGAGATTGATATCTCCCATTCCTGTGATGTCTAGGGTCTCGTCATCTGCTAGACGTACTTTGCCAAAATTCCTGCTCTGAAATTCTGCATTGCATCCCTGCAAGGAGATGCGTGAAATGAAGCACCAGAATCCATGATCCAGGATTCAATCGGGCACTCAACACAGCAAATCAGCGCATCATTTACATCTTCCTGTGCTGCATTTACAGGCAGAGTTGTTAGGCTTCATTCCTCTCAAAACAGTAGGAGGTGTGCACTGGTATTTGAAATGGCCCTTCTTCTAACAATTCTAGCAAGTTATATCCTTGCGTGGTTTGGACTGTCCTCGATTCTTTGACTTCGACCTGCCACGTCCTGAACTCTGCCCCTTTCTCAGACTTTCTACCTCTGCTATCTGTACTAAACAGAGAACCTGCAGTTTCTCCAGAGTTCCTCCTACGAATATCCTCGTTTAGAATCAAATCCCTGATTCCATTGAACGTCAATTTCGTAGTTCCCGACGTGCTGGCCACCGCAGTCACCGTTCTTGACCAACTATCAGGCAACGAAGATAACAACAACAGTGCTTGTATTTCATCATCAAAGACAACTCCAACTGACGTCAATCTCGACAGCATAGAGTTGAACTCATTCACGTGATCTGTAACACACGCACCTTCTCGCATCTTCGTATTAACCAGTTGACGAATCAGAAATACCTTGTTCGATGCCGATGGCTTCTCATACATGTTTGATAGCGCCTGTATCAAACCATATGTTGTCTTCTCGCTCACGATGTTGTACGCAACATTCTTCGCCAGCGTCAATCTGACAACCCCGAGAGCTTGCCGATCCAGCAAGTTCCATTCTGCCTGATCCATCACATCCCGCTTCCTCTCTGCCAGAGGAAGGTGTAGCTTCTTCTGATACAGATAATCTTCGATCTGCATCTTCCAGAAACCGAAATCATTCCAATCGAACTTGTCGATCTTCACTTTACCGTCTTCTGCCATTGCTCCCACTCATCTGAGAGAACCCTAAGCTCTGTTAAGGAATCAATGAGGAAAGGTGATGGCGTCGCGTGAAGCGAAGGTTACCGCCGGAACAGTGTCGCCTAGGTACTGTTCACTGCCGCCGGTACTGTTCACCGTCTGAACAGTGTCTCGTCCAATTCCTCGATCTCGATCTCGTCTTCAACCTGCCTCTGATACCAATTGTTGGGGTATATTGATCGAGATCTCAAACGCACACATGCAATTACAAAACAGTAAAGCGAAACGATGAATACAGAGATTTAACGTGATTCAGTCAATTTGATCTAATCCACGGCCACACCAGCACAAGGAATTTCACTCTCGTAATTAGGGTTTACAATTACAGGGTATTTATAACCAAACACCCAACTTAAGAAAAAAAAACCAATCATCCAACTTGGGCCAAAAACCCATTAAACAGCGAAGCCCAAATCAGACTCCACAACTCAACAATCAATCCCTTGACAAAAGGACTATGCTTAAATGTCTTTGAGAGACATGGTGGTAGCATGGGCTTAGTTGTATCATTGGATGTTGTCATTTAGTGGGAGCTATCATTTGTTTTTGCTTTACTGTTAGACAGATTATTTTATCTGTTGTACTACTATTATAAAGTTAAATAAAGTGTAGCTTTTCATTTACACATTGTTGTTTTATATATATGTTAACTTCATTCTTTCTAAAAATCACGAAGTTTTGTGTCAGCTTTGAGTAAAGATTGGGATAATAGTTAAGCCATGTTATATGTCTTGGGACACATTAAAATATATCACGTGATAATTAAGTCAAGAAATACGGGTTTCGTTGGAACCAGATTTCTCAAATCATGCGTTGGTATATAAGGTGAGAAAATATGCGACTGACAAGAGGATAATGCATGACGTTTAGGTTTGAGTATATTCTATTTGCCACACTATCATATTAAATTCAGGTCAGTAGGGCTGAGAGTTTTAGTGATCATGGAAGATCCTGTGTCACTTATGAAAAGATGCCGTTACCGTCATGATCCAAGACTTAAGGTCTTAAGGGAGCGAATTGACTAGAAGAGTGTCGCTAGACCAATGATTTTTATTGCCAGTAAATTTTTCGAATTACATAAATTAGCCCATGTCTAACTTGCTTTTCATAAACAAACTATTTTTTAAAACACTCTCATTTTTTATTTATGTTTTGTTTTGGTTTCAACGATTGATAAAAGCTAGTGGGAGAATGCTGGATTTATTAGGATAATAAATCATGTGAGTTTTATTTATTGTTGCGTTGAGCTAATTTTGTTGGTCTAATCCGTTGAGGCATTGGGTTTTTAGTTGGTCTAATATGGACTGATTAGTGTGAGTTGGGTAGTTGTTTATTGGCCCATAATAAGAGGGTCCAATATTTGCTACAACATAAATATAATTAAATCATCTTCCGTAACCCTAATCGTGCAATATATGAAGTGTCATTGAAACTATCCAACAGGGAATTAGGGAAGTGAAGCCTACTAATGTGTGTTGATTGTAACAGTTTGCATATTCAATTCCGCTGTTTTTCATCATGGATTCAACCAATCGTGATAACACGTATAGTTTATAATCTTTGATTACGTTCTAAATCCAATCATGATAAAAGATTTGATTTAATTCTCCTACACATTAGGTGTAAACTATCCCAGCTGTTTGTTGCCTGAACCAAAAATCCAAGATGTGAGTGGTTACTTTTCAGTATGAACTTTTTCCTGACATAATGAATACATTGTGTGTTTAGAGAGCTCACTCTCTCCAGTACTTAGGGTTTCAGCTGTCACCTGTCACCAGTATGTCTAATTCGGTATATTTCAACTCCTCGAAACTATTCATTTTTCCCTTTTCTTCTTCTTTTTCTCTTTGTCTTACAGCTTTGCTATGAATCTTCGCATAATGGAGTAGTATTTTTCAATACATTTGGATGCTTTCATAAGTTCAATAGACATATTTCAGTTAGTTAATCTTCTTGATGTTTTGCAGGATGAGGAACTGGTAGATAGGATAAAAAACGTGGACCTCAAACCCTCGCAGAAAAAGTGGAAGCCCAAAGGAGCTCAGGGCTCAACATTCCTTATTGGCAAGACAAGAAAGCAAGCTGAATCATTTCATGTTATTGATCCATCGAAAAGACTTGCTTGGTAAAGCCAGCAACATGGAAGCATGGCGCCTGGATACAAGATGTATGAGTACTCTTTCGAAGGTTGGCTTTTGATGCGCAAACAAGATGGGAACTTCTGCTACTATGATTATGTAAATAAAAAACCTATGACTTCTCGGAACTGCCGACGAAGATCAATCTTCCAAAGGAAAATGTTTATGGTAGCTTTGTTGGAATCCCAAACAAACCAGGAAACATCACCGTCGTCATCCATGGTAAGAAAAAAGGAGATAAGAAAATGATTCGGGTGCTTGTTTCCAGAGATGGAGGAGAGTGCTCGTGGGGATGCATAGAGCCTGATATTGAAAATAGTTTTCGAGTGAAGGGAACGAAACTGGTTGGGGACGATCAGCTTTACATCTTAGATGCAACATTGAGGATCCTTTGCATAACGATATCAGCAAGTGACGATGGAGGCTTATTCTTGGATACATGGATATCAGATCCTTACATGGTGGATATGACGGGGTCAATAGAGCAGGTCATCAAAGGAAATACCGGTGGATCTTTCTGTCTAGTGACCGAGAATGACAAAGTTTATGTCTTGGGAGTCACTATGGATCGTGTGGAGTTTAGGTTGGTGACTCAGGATGAGAAAGAGGAGGTGGATTTGAATGGCAAGGTAGTCCATTCGACCTCACAGTTTGACGGGAAAATCTTCTCACCGATTCAGGATGATGAAAGATCAAAGATTTTCTGGGGAGGACCTCTCTGCAATGCTGGTAATGTAGGCGATGGAGCTGCCTTCGAATGCACCATTATTCCCATGAACTTAAGAGCATTTCAATTTTATCAAATTAAGTGCAAAAACTTGATTACATCTGAACCTGCTGGTACGATTTGCCCGTGTGAATTTGCATGGCTCAGGTTCAGATGCCGGATTGCCGGTTCCTTCACCTATCATGCATGGTTCTTCACGTTCACAAAAAATTTTCTTTATATGTAATTTTAGCATTCAGAGGGTGTTGATAATGCAAGTATACTCATAGGAGTTTTGATACATGAATTGGTTGGATACAGTACTTTGCAGCCGCTGTTCTATCTCTTATTTTATTTTTTATTTTTTTCTTTTTTGTTTGGGTTTCTGATATAATATCTGCATTAGATTTCGTGAGGTGTGCTTAATTTGGCATGGTTTCACTGTCTTGTATTGGTAGTTGACATCATAGATATAGATATCGTCAAAATTTCTTTGGTGAAATGTTGTGGGATTTTGGTGCAGCTTCTGATAAATGTAGAACAGCGGACCAGTTTATTTTGATTGATGTGACAAAAAATGCACAGGTAAATATCTTTGGCAATACTTTAGAACACATTGCTTGATGTACATTAGCCTCTTTACTGGTTTGAAATGTCGCCTGTAATAGCTAATGAGCCATATCTAAGCGAGATTTTGGTTATTTTTTGCTTGGATATTCCTGATACTGTATCAAGTGCTTGTTCTAACGAGTTCTAAACAGAGCTTATTCATAAAAAGAACAACTTATAAGCCTTCTATGGCATTACCCTTTTTTATATGAATAAAAAAATTTTTATCACCTGATAACTGGTTGTGAGCAGAAGACATTACTGGGAGGCAGGTGGGTCTATCTTGGCCAACGAGAAGGCGAGGTCACGAGTTCAGAGAGAAGCTCTGCATACACCGGCTTCAAGAATGTTCAATCCCATGGTCTTGATCCTCATCCTCTTTGCCTGGTTCCCGAGCTTGATCGTCAGCTTCCTTTTTTCTCAATTTGATCCACAATGGTCTCCTCGTTGTAATGGTGATAGTCTAATGGACTTTCTCGAGTATTCTGTGGATCAAGAACGAGCTTCCACGTGCTTTTTATTCTCTGGGTCTTCTCTCTCGGGTATTTTTTGGTTGCCATATGACTTGAGCATTGCAGCCATTTCTTGATGAGAACACCTTGGCAGAGTGGGGAATGTATTAGGCTTAGCTGTATATAATGTGAATTTTAGAGAAAATACGTGAGTCGAGTTTGTGGGAGATAGTAATGTTTTGAAATATGAAGCCAATGATGAAGGAGCCAGGTGAAGATAGTTAGCACATCTAGAATTAGTCTTCTGCTGAAGAAGGAAGGTGCTCTTTAACCAGAGAGCAGCAATAAAAACTACTATTCTCAACAGAAAGAGCATTTGAGTGGTATTTTTCTTTTCTTTTCTTTTCCATAATCTTTCTTTCTTTCTTTCTTTTTTCTTTCTTTCTTTTTCAACAAAGGAGATTAGGTTCACTGTCATGAGCCTTGTCAATAGCAACTTTATTACTTTGGATGGGAGTACATTGCTAATCAATTAGGGCTACCATGTGAAGTCTTTGATGACTACCCTAAGGGTGAGTGGCCAAAGTTTAAGAACTTAAAACATCTTAAACTTGTTAGGAAGTTTAGCAAGAGCTCTCGTCGTGAGACCACCAAGGCTGTCCTCCATAAGGAAATGGTTCCTAACCACATTCTGTTGCATGCTTTGGTTGTGAGGATTATTGTTCCTAGATCCTCAACGAAAGATGCTACAAATGATCTTGATATGACTCTGATGGAGCTGTTGATTCGTGTTGAGAAGATCAACATGTCTGTGCTGATGTTGAAGCATATGGTTTATGTTGTAAACATAAAAATCATGCACTCCCCTATGGGATATGGTTGTCGAAGCTCTTGAAGGGTATGGGAGTTATGGGCCTGAAAGTTAACAGTGAGGTGGACAAGAGGTCACACTTTGACAAGCAATATCTGACCTCTCTGTCGTTAAAGAATGTGAAGGAAGTTTGAGTCAAGATAGATACTGGCAAGGGAGCCGGTTCTTCCTCAAGAGTTGGTTCTTCTGCGGCTGTTTGTGCTGAGTGTAAGAAGAAGCAGAAGATCATTGATGATCAAGCTGTTGAGCTTGATAACCCAAGGGCTAACCTGACACTGTTGCTAGGTGGCCTCAGTCAAAAACCTCAAAAGCACCACAAAGCGCTATGGAAATGCTCATGATATGATGGAGCTGTCTTTATTTACTTTATTTTTTGCTCTAGTCATATGCTTTGCATGAAGTCACAAGTTGTTGAAAGGAAATCTAAAGGACGCTAAGGAATTTGAAAACCTTTAGGTATGAGCTAGAAACGTTTCTTCCTGAGAATCGACTCCTGAAAGGTGGAGTTGCATTGGTCATTGTTTCATCGTGTATACTTTATTTTTTACCATCCACTGTTTGTTATCATCAAAAAGAAAGAAATTATTGAACATCATGTGTCTTGATAATAACAAACAGGTGTGCATTAATATTGTTTTGAGTTTATATGTGCGTAGGTGCACATTTAGGTTTAAAACTTGAAGGAAGCATAGAAACTTTGGTCATGGATGGATATGAAGATTGTTTGTACTTCATATGAGTCAATCTGAAGATCATTGATTGAAACTTGGTTCAGAGATTGAAGTGCTGAATTCAAGTGGAAAGCCTTAAGGATAAAACATTCACTCAAGTGAAAAAGATCTAGTGGCTGGATGAAGATCTATAGTCTAGAATATTATATAAGGACAGTAAGGTATGACATCCTATCTTACAGTTTGAATTATTGAGCACTTATGGCCAAAATGTTTAAAATTGAAAATTTGGTTTTCGAAGAGCCAGACGTCTCTTGCGCTGTAACCTTTCTATTTCAAAACCGTGATTTTTCGGACCCTTGTATCTAAAAGATATTTTGTTGTTTTTATTTTAATATTCTTTAGTTGGAAAAATATCTTTTTAAAAGCATTGAGTAGTGGACAGTTTGGGCTAAATCTGTTTTGACAACTTTGTTGAAAAATTCCTAAGACCTAGGAAACTTAACGGAATCACTTAGAGCGTAAGGAGATCAACCAAGTTGATTGTTTTCGAAAGAAAGTTTTCAACTTCAATCTTGATGATTCGAAAAAGGTTTAAATTCTATTTTTGACAATGAAGATATTCAGGTGAATTCCCTAGTTATGCTCAATGTTTATTACTGTATGATATTGATGTCAAACTTTTCATGTCCATAGGTAATCGAGTTGTATGATTGAGTTGTTCGATATTAATCACACTTGTGGAGCAGTGAGTGATTGTTAACCGAGAACAAGGGTCTGTACGTGTTGTTGAGTCAAGCTAGAATGCAGTTCCATGGGATTGTCTAGTTTAGGATGTAGACGTAGATTATCGTGTTGTAGTGTCCTAGGATAGAGGAACTACAATTGAAGCCTCGTAGTTTGATAAACTGTGAGCAAGAGAACAAGGATGTACATATAAAGTGGTTTTACATAGTGTTATTGTTGTGTGGGAAGAGTAGATATAAATCTCTGGCTAAGTTAGGGACGAACCACTATAAACTTGGTGTTATTTATATTTTCTATATTACTTTATTTCTGTTTGATCACTTGAAAATCTATAGGAAAAAACTGAAACTGAAAGTTCAAGAACGTTCACTTCTAAGGAACCGACTCTCGCACAGAACTGGTTCTAAGTACAACATCAGTTTCAATACATCACTTTATAAAATTCAAAAAAGCTTAAATAGTCAATTCAAAATTGTGACATATTCAGAATAACTTCAAAATTGAAATTGTGTGATGAAGAAATAACAGATATAGATATGCTAAAAAAAATATATACATCTTTCATGCATTAAACGTGACCTTACAAGCACAATATCGTATGATGGGATTTAAAAAAATTTACGACTTGATAGCCTATCTGCTTGTTGTTGAAGAACACAATGAACTATGGTTACATAACCATAGTAGTCATCCCAGTGGATCTGCCCCTATGCTTGGAACATTTGTAACATACCCTGAAGGTAATGTTAACTCTTTTCGTGGGCACAGATGAGGAAGAGACCGTGGCCGTGGTCGTGATCAAGGACGGGCACATTGACGAGTAACAATAATTATAATTACCTCGTACCTCGTAATAACTCAGGACCACATAAGTAGAAGGAAAATGAAAAAATACATTGGTCAATTCTGGGATCCAAACTCAACAAAAGCGTAATGAAGATCCATGTTATAGGTGTGGTGTAAAGGTCATTAGTCAAGGACTTGTCGAACACCAAAACACTTGGTGGATTTATACCAACAGTCCCTAGAAAAGGGTAAACAGGTAGAGATCAATCTTGCTACTAAACAACTAGAAGCTCCTGATAATGTTGTCCAAGAGCGAACCACTGCCAAAAGACATAGCTCACTTAGATGTTGCATACTTTATATGCATCTTTTAGATAAATGGTACTAAATTCTTTATAAAAGAAGTTTTGTATTCCTTAAAATCTAAACAAAACTATTGAGTTTTAAGGATATATGATTAAATGATTTCCAAGATAAGGAATATCTTTATATTACTTTAATAGTATAATGCCAGAAGCAAATACTAGAAAAACTTCCAACACTCTTTCCTGGATTGAGTCATATGTAACTGTGAATTCGAAGTTCACTGATAATAACGCTTTAATGATTTCGAATAAATGATTTGGTCATCCAAGAACTAATATGATGCGCCGAATGATTGAAAATTCAAACGGGCATCCATTAATAGCAAGTCATGATTTATCATGTGCTGCATGTTCACTGGGAAAATTAATTATAAGAGCATCCCGAGTAAAAATTAATGTGAATACACTAGCATTTTTTGAAAGAATTCAAGGTGACATATGTGGACCTATCTACCCTACAAGTGGATCATTCAGATACTTTATGGTACTGATTGATGTCTCAACTAAATGGCCACACGTATGTCTTCTTTCTACTCGAAATATTGCTTTTGCGAGACTTTTAGCTCATATTATCAAATTAAGGGCACATTTCCCAGATCATCTAATAAAGGCAATTCGTTTAGATAATACTGAAGAATTTATGTCAAAAGCATTTAATGAATATTGCACGTCAGTTGGTATTACTGTTGAGCACTTTGTGGCTCATTTGCATACCAATATGGTTTAACTGAATCTTTATTTAAAAGACTTTAGTTAATGGCAAGACCATTACATATGAAAAGTAAAATTACACACTTCTACTTTCGGGCATGCAATGCTTCATATGCTTCAGTGCTTATACATGTTAGGCCAACAGCCTACCATAAGTATTCTTCATTATAACTTGTATTTTATCAAGAACCGAATATTTCACATTTACGAGTTGTTGGATGTGCCCTGTATATACCTATCGCACCACCACAATGAATAAAGATGGGTCTCTAACGTAAACTTGGGATTTATGTTGGCTTTGATTCTCTCTTTATAATAAGATATCTCGAACCATTGACTGGAGATGTGTTTACTGCAAGATTTATATATTGTCATCTTAATGAAAATGAGTTTCAAAAATTAGGGGAAGAAAAGAAAAAGAAGAAGAACATATTTCACCAAAAGATTAGAATGAAATCTCATGGAAATCATCATTGTTGTCCTCTAATGATCCTCGTACAAATCAATCCAAACATGAAGTTCAAAGAATTATTTATTTATAAAGTATCGCGAATGAAATACTTGACTCATTTACTGATACAAAGAGGATAGTTAAGTTTTACATATCTGCTGTAAATGCTCCACCCAGAATTCAAATATCAAATGAATCAAATATTGACAAAACTCTGAAAGAGTGTAAAGATCGTCCTATGCCAGGTAGACCCTTTGGTGTAAAGGATGCAGTCCCGCGAAAAAGGAAATCAAAGGGAAATGATATTCTTGAAGAAATCATACCAATGGATAAATCCATAAAGAAGGTTGATGAAAATATTGTAACTCATGATGCCAATGAGGATTGATAGGAATGTGTAATTCCTTCATTTGTATAACAACTCATGAAAAAAACTTAAGAGTATATCCGTGATGTAGTTAGTATGTGCTTAGGCTAGAAATCAGGTTATTAATCTGTAGTCTAGGTTTGATGCGAAAGAGCAGACGGCCACAAATGGAGAGCATTGTGAGCCATCAATTGCACACTACTACAGGGAGATTCAACGAGGTAGTTAAGACATACATGGATAGAAAAAGACCTACAAATGCTTCAAGATCTAGGATCAATCTTGTTGGCAAGGGCCAACACAACAATGTAGAAAAGATTGCAGGACTGCTGGGTACAAACGAGGTTGCAGCAGTGACCGGGTGCAGACGAGGTCTCAATAATAATGGGTAAAGACTAAGTTACAGCAGACTGAGTGCAGCAGAGCTGATTGCAAGGTTTGACAAAGATCAAAAGATTGGTCAAATCATAGATTTGAGATATGGAGAATCTATACTAGGATCAAAAAAATTGAAGCAAGTCTATCAACATTAGTGATATGGTCGATGTGAGCAAACAAACAAAAACTGTCAACATCTGAAATAGTACAGTCACGGGTTCTCATCCTCTCAGCCTATAAAAGGGGATTAAAGGAGCTTAGAGGACTAGAGGTAAACGATGATATATTAAACATTCTTAGAAAGAAGAAAAATAAAAAATCATTGAGCAATAATCAGAGTGAGCTGAAACGAAGAATCAAAAAGAAGAGGGTTCACTAGTCTGCTTTGAAGACCAATAAGCTGCAGCAGAGTCCAAACCAGGATCTATACAATGATCTAGGTTCTTAGCTTTTAGCAAGTTGTGAGCTTGTAAGGGGATTTTCTTGTAATTAATAAACAAGAAAGATAGTGAACCCACTTCTTGTCTAGACTATACTAATCACCAAGGAAAGACTAGACTAAACTATCGTTGATGAGTTGATAACGAGTGTCTGAAGCAGTATAAAATCATGTGTTTTTAGTTTTCTTTGTATTAATTTGCATATTAGAACTGTTAAAAATAATTTGAAGAGTCTAAAAAGACAAGCTTTGAAAACATAAGTCTCTATAGCAGACGCATCTTGTAGTCTGCAAGAACAACTAGTCATTATAAGAAAATAGTGTTTTCGCTAAAGTGAATCATCTAGTAGTCGCTAATTTGCAACGCATATCTAGTATTTGTCACAAATTTGCAACAGCAAAGTTTTCGTAGCTAATTAGCGACGGTTGTACTTTGTAGTCGCAAAATAGCGACGGGAGCAACACTTCATCGCAAATTAGCGACGACAATAGTATATCCGTTACAAATACGGGTTTTCAGATCTGGAAAATTTCTCCACACAACTTATTTCCTTTCACCCAAAAACACACACGCCTCCAAAATCTGTTGTCGTCCATCACCACCATTTCTCGTCCTCCCCAATAACAACCACCATACCACCAACATCGTCCCCACCACCCCATTCGCAACCACTCTCCACCACACCGCCACCCCTCCCAGCAGCCGCACTGTGTCATCAGTACTTGGTCACTGCCACCACGTCAGAAGCAATCCAGGAATAAGGTTATGCGATAGTGTTGTCTCTAATTTTCTACAGAGCCGTCGTAAACCTTTTGGCACCAAGGTAAATGACTAATATCAAATCTGTCGCTAATTTGCTGCTAATTAGCGATGGTTTTGTAGCAAATTAGCGACAAAAATTCTTCATTCCGTTGCTAAATCCATTAGCGACTTAGTTTTTTTGCTACAATATGTTCCAATCATATGTCCGTCGTTAATCACTGTTTGCGACGAAAGTGACAGTTGCAAATGGATTGAATTTTTGTAGTGAGTGCATACTAGTTAAAACACTCTGCTGTCTTATATCAAAAAAGTTTTAAAACAACCTACTCACACCCCCCCCTAGGTTGTATCTCTGGGAATTACAGATACCATCAAGAAACTACCACTTAGAAATGAAGAAATCTCAATTAATTATGCTTTTTCGCATATTGGGTGGAACAAAAATGAAATCGAGATCGATGATATTTTTTCTTATAATGTGACATTAAATATCATGAATCCAAATGAGAATCAAGAACTACATAGTGCGGATAAATATCGGCAAAGATATAATTGTCGAAAATGTAAGGATGCAGTTCAAGCAAAATTGGATTCGCTGGCAAAACATGAAGTTTTTGGACCAATCGTCCAGACACCACAAAATATCAAATCGGTTAGATATAAGTGGGTGTTCGTTCAAAAACGAAATTAGAAAGGAGAAATTGTAAGATATAAAAGACGCTTAGTTGCCCAAGGTTCGTCACAAAAACCGGAGAGTGATTATAATGAAGCATATTCTTTCGTGATGGACGAAATTACGTTCAGTTTATTAATTAGTATGGCTTCTAGAGAAGGATATATATGATATGCGTTTAATGGATGTTGTGATTACATATTTATATGGATCACTAGGTGCATACATATATATGAGAATCCCTGAAGGTTTTAAGATGTCAAGTTATACACAATCATGTAACTTGTACTCAATTGAACTACAACGATCATTGCATGGATTAAAAAAATCCGGCCGAATGTGGTATAATCGTCTTAGCGAGTACTTGTTAAAGGAAGGATATATAAATGACAAAATATGTTCTTTTGTTTTTACCAAGCAATCAAACTCTGGTTTTGCTATTATTGTTTAAATATGGACGATTTAAATGTCGTTGCTACTCCAGAAGAGATCATACAAACCAGTGATTATTAAAAAAAGAGAATTTGAAATGAAAGATCTTGATAAAACGAAATTCTTTCTTGGCATACAGTTTGAGCATTTGTCTATTGGAATGTTTATCCATCAATCAACATATATGGAAAAAGGTCTATATCATTTTTATATGATAAAACTCACACGTTAAGTATCCCAATGATTGTTAGATCACTTGATTTGAGAAAGGATCCGTTCCGACCACAAAAAGATGGAGAAGAATTGCTTGGAACAGAAGTTTCATATCTCAGTGTCATTGGTGCCCTAATGTAGCTTACTAATTATACAAGGCCAGATATTATCTTTACTGCTAATCTATTAGCAAGATTCAATTCTTTACCAACTCAAAGACATTGGAATGGAATAAAACAAATATTACGTTATCTTCGTGGAACTATAGATATGGGTTAATTTTATTCAAGAGAGACAAAATTACATCTCATTCGATATACAGGTGTAGAATATTTATCTATAATGATGTAATAATTTCGTGGAATTCCACAAAGCAAACATGGACTCCTACATCTTCAAATCATTTTGAATTACTTGTTATTCATGAAGCAAGTCAAGAATTTTTTTGGCTTTGATTTATGATCCATCATATTCAAAATTCACGTGAACTATTTTCAATTAAAAATAACCCTACTATGGTATATAAAGATAATGCAACTTGCATTGCACAACTTAATGAAGAGTACATAAAAAATGATAAAAACAAGCATATATCTCTAAAATATTTCTTTGCACATGAACTTCAAAACAATGGAGATATAAGTGTTCAACAAATTTGATATAATGCGAACTTGACAGACCTATTCACAAAGACACTTCCTAAAGTAACTTTTGAGCTACTTAGACACAAAATCAGGATCCGATGACTCAAAGATGTCCCTGGCTGAAGACGACTCAATAAAGTGAGTTACTTTTGAGGAAGAGATTGTACTTTTTTTTTCTTCAATCAGATTTTTATCCCTATCAAAATTTTTGGGTCTTGCGTCGGGTATGACTCCTTGGTGTCCGATTTGGGTCGACGACTATCAAATCCGATAGAACAAATTATCAAGGAATTCGGTGTTGTCTCGCTGGGGCTTGTAGCTCTTACTGATTGGGATGGCGAGACGACGGTTCCGATGAGCTTAACTGAGAAGGGAAGTTCATAAGAATGGAGAGGCGCGGTTGGTTTTTGGATTAGACAACGGTTAGAGCTTTGGCATGAAGGAGAAGAGAACTTACTTAAAATTTTCTCGATTGTGTAACCTTCATTCCTCTGCATTTGATCCCTTCTTATAGGGCTACACCGTAACGATTTCCAAAAGAAGAAACTAAGGGATTCGAGGCCTTTATTGTCCTTAATTAGGGTTTTTGATTGGTATCAATTAAGACAGTAATTGATTGGGATCTACTTTTTATGTCCTGGAATAATTACAACAGTTTGATCGGAGGTGGAGTCGAGACAAACTTTGATTTACTTCGCGTGATGATCAAGTATCATTTTTCGTAAAATTATCATGAAATACTAATGATAATTTAAGTTATGTACTTCAACCTTGAGTCATTTGCTTAAGTAGAACCATTTTAGTGTAAAATAGAACTAAATATTAGAGTGATAGTTTTATAATTGATGCGAAAAATACTTTTTGATGTCAAATTATAACAATAACTATACTTATTTTAACTCCATGATTTTGACATCAACTATACAATTATAACTCCAATATACGATTGTATTTTAGAATAAAATAAGATCAATTCAAACTCAATTCTGGATTTATTGGTGAATTAATCCAACTTAAATATAGATAATGGAAAAAGTAAGCGAAATATTGACGTGTCAAATTTAGTTATATTTATATCTGGTGTTAAATTTCGAAGCAAGTTTAAGTCAATTTTATTTTAACATCAGTCTCATGGTTGGAGTCCTTCTTTTATAATTTAATGTTAAAATATAACTATAACAGCACATATAATTCATGGTATGACTTACTCTTAGAAAATCAAAATGTCGAGACCTGAGAATCAAAGAGGAAAAAATGAGGGGAAAAATGTAATTTCAATCAAAAGGATAGTGAAATATTTTTTGAAAAACAAAAAAAGATCTAAAATATGAGAAGATTTCGTGAGATATTTTTATTTGAAATTTATAAAAAAATTATTAAATTTAATCAAATCACAAAAAATTTAATACACGTATAAAATTTTATTTTGAATCAAATGATTCAAATATTTTGAAAGGAAGGAGATAACAGTAACCAAATGACAATGATATCTCCAATGCTATTATTTAACACCATACGTGACATAATGAATCATATAGAATCTCAATAGCCATCAATAAATAAAGTGTAACAGAAAGGATAAACCAACCCTTCGGAGAGCAAACAACAAGCGGGAAGAAACGAATCACTCAGAGAGAGAGAGAGAAAGTCATTTAATTCCTCAAGAAGAGAGAAAATTAGTCTCTCGAAATTCCAAAATTAAATGCCCATTTAATTCATCTTCTTCCAATTTCATTTCTTTCACAAATCTTGATAATCCCCCGTTGAGAATTTCCATCAAAATCAATCCAAAATTGTCGATTCAGATCTCCCTTGCCTTCCATTTTATTTGACCTAGTACACTCACCGCGAAGAATTCACTGCACCCAGTTAATTTTTTCAAGGTACGAATTCGAAAACTTATATAAAGATTTTATCTTGGATATGTTTTTTTGTTCCCTTGCCATTTTGTATCCGTTGATTTGTGGGCAAAGATTAATGGGCAATTGGGTGATTTTGAATGAAATCGGTTAACTGTTCCTAGTGGTTTGTGAGATTGAATTGGACGGCTAATATGATTGAATCAAGAGTTCATATCTCTGTTACTAGAAATTGGTGCTTATTAGTTTGGAATCAGATTAATTTTTTAGCCTAATTGCGTTATTCTTTGTGATCTCGATCTTTGTTGATTAAGATACAAATAACGATCACGAGTTTGAACTTCTTGTAAAATAGGAAGTGTATAAGGTATGAGGGATAGTCTCTTTGTTGTTGCTGTGACGGGATTACTTTGGTCATCATTGTATAAGGGCAAGTGTGACAATATTTGATGAGCTAAAATGCTGGAATTCCTATTTATTTGGTACAATGATTTGGGTCAATGAAGAGAAAAGTGTATGCAATAAACTTTGGGTCTTGTTATCATAAGTTTGAATTTCTGGTAAATGTGGTTTCTCAGTGATGTTTCATGTTTAACTTTGGAAAAACTGTATAATATCGACGGTTAGGTTCGGATAATTTTGAAATAAGGTACTTCTGATTTATGGTTTCTTCATCTTGTTAAGTTAGTGTCTGCATCAAACTTACTGTATTCTTTCTTTTTGCCCAAAGTTCTCTACTAAAGTCTGCTGTATTCTTCTTTGTAGCCCAAATTCTATTTGGTGGTATTTGAATAATTACTACATTGACAAGACTCCCATGACAGACCTTAGATATATATAGAAATGACATGGTGAATTAAGAAGTGTTGCTCGAGTTGTGAAGTGCAGGTTTCTACCATGTCTGGGTAGGTCTATTAATTTTGTTACTATGGTTGTGCGTTGCATATATCGGACATGGTTTATGTTCAGGTGTCAAGTACAGCTTTTCCTGCTTGCAAGTGGATAGATCTTTTGAATTGAAGTGCTCAAGCTCTAGAGCCTTGTGTAAGTGCTAGCATACGAAAGTACTTAGTTGCTTTCATGGCTTGTAAATAAGACAAATGGTCTTTACGGAAGACGAGTCTGGATATTGGTTAAAAAAATGGCTTATACAAAGATGCATATGTCCCATTATGTCAAATTTTCCCTAAGAAAGGTCGTGATATCTGGTTCTTTCGGGAGGTGGTTTAAGAAGCATAACCGTGTAATGGTACAAGTAAAATCAGGACGGGTTATTCTATGACTTATCCTTAAGAAGAATTCTCAATTGGAATAGGTGTAATTCTGGGAGAAAATTGATGCAGCCCAAGATGGATTTGAAAGGGTACTATTGTCTAAAACCAGGGCGGGAATAATAATCTGAGTTTATAAAAAATGAATTTGAAAGTTACTCTTTTTTCATAACAACTTGATTTATGACTTTAAAAAGAAACCTTGATTTATGAGGTAAGGTTGTATACATTCTTCTCTTTCATGTCTCTTCCGATTCTTCTCTTTCATGTCTCGGACTGATCGGTAATTCTGTGAGACTTAGCTTGCATTATAAGAATCTTTTGTAACTAGGTAGTAACGGCAGTCACACAGTGTTGGTCCTTCTAAACTGTGATATTAGGAAGTTCCCGTTGAGTAGTAAAAAGAAGATAAAATCTCGAACGTGATTGTCTCCGACTGTTGGAAGAATCACAGGAATTTTTTCTGTGCTGTTTTCTCAGGCAAAGCTTTCCGTTGTCGAGCTTTTCACCGCAGGTTTCCTTGTCTACACTGTTAAAAGAAATTCTGAAATTTCAAGATTGTGGATCATTCTGTAGTAAACTTGGTTCTCCTGTCATCCTTCACAGGCTATATTTCCAACCGACACGTTCGTCCAACAATGAGCCATCACATGCAACATCCGTACATTTCTTCCATATCGCAGATGCCAGCTAAGCGGAGACGTGGACGGCCAAGGAAGAATGATGAGCCCCTTGTCCACTACTCACATCAAACTCCTCCGATGGTGCCGTCTTCCATAGCAGTACCCCCTGCGACACCAGTACTGCCCACCATTCCAGTTCCGCTATCTTATGTTGACAAGGGAAAAGAACCCATCGAGGAGGACCAAGGAGTGGATGGAAACAATGTTTGTGATGAAATGGTTGGCCGAGCAGTGACAGGAGTTGTGGAATCTGTATTTGATGCAGGATACCTCATAGCTATGAAGGTTGGGGACACCTACATGAGAGGGATAATATTCCAACCGGATAAGATCATTCCCATCACCAAAGAAAATGACATAGCGCCTAATTTGAAGTTTTACACCCAGACCCAGTTGTCTACGGATGATAACCAGAATGTTCAAGATAGAGTTGTGGCTCTCGAGACAGATCCAAGTCAGCTATCTGCGCAGGGAAATATTGAGGAACTAAACGAGGATCTGACAGTGGAGGCTCAGGACGCTGGTCCAGCTCATCTTGATAAGCAAAATCCAGGAGTTGACTTGGATGAAAGCTTGATTGAGAAAGAAGGTGGAGAGTTCAGTCCCGTTGGAGGGAAAAACGAATCCCTCGATGCTGTTAGTGAGGTGAGCATGGTGCATATCGACCAACATAAGGAGACGTTGAAGGACAGTGACAGTTCAGCTGGAAATGGTGGAACCCATGAAGGAAGCGAGTACAAGGCTAGTGGTGTAACCGGGGGCGAGGTGAACGAGAAGGTACCTTGTTCGAGAACTGAGGAAGCTATGGAAATAGTAGATGAGCTGCTGGCAAAGGCAACAAGCGTGGATGAATCAACGAACAAGGGCAGTGTAACGCTGGAGGGGAATGCCGATGCTTTTGACGAGGATATGACCGGTGATACGAACACGCACAAAGAAACAATTTAAACCGGAAACTGGACAAGCATTGCCTGCTGATGGTGGCGCAGAACTTTAGTTATCTGCCCTATTTTTGGTGGTATTTGAGGATTTTGTTGTTTTAGTAGCATTAGAGAAACTTGAAGAAGTTCATTCATTGAAACTTTTGTCAAACCATTCTCCCTTGGCGTTCAGATGTTTGATTTGAAATAGTTGTTTGATGATGAAAAGGTCAGTTCTAGTTTACCAATTTACTCTGATAGGTTCATCTGAACACTTCACATCACGTGCCGGCATGTCATCGTCTCTTCAGTATAACCAACAATGAAGATAAGCTTTTCTTAGTAGAAGTCGCTTCATCTGCTTGGAATTCATGAGTACGTATCATACCCACTACTAGCCACCAGCACCAGCACGTTACTGTTAAGAGACGATTTCTTCAGTTTTGTGGACGTCCTTCTTGATACATAGTTAAGAAAATTTACAGAACGAACAACAAACTACAAACTGAAGAATAAACGAAACATCAAATTGGCCACATCTATTCCGCATGGTACAATTAGCATGAAACAAAACCCAACGAAAATAGCTAAGAAAGTTAAAGAAATACAACACCACACAAAGATATTCATAGTTGAAGTGTATCGGACATATGAAAATCAATAGACCACCAATAGACCACGACTAGCAGAAACTCAAACGTACAGAACACAAACCAGCTATTAAGCCTTGGCTTGATAATCCCTAGTATTTGATCACCGACCTAGGAAGGAATAATTTTACATATCTCGATGGACAAGAGCACTAACGAGGTACAAAGCTTGAAAGCAAAATTTGCTCAGCGTTGTCCACCACGGGCACTTTAAATCCGCAATCACTGCATAAAACAAATTATAAAGTATCATCTAGCATTCACCTGGGATGAAACCATAACCCAAAATTGAGAGGTTGTTTGGTATCACATTCACAACCGTGAAAACCAAAATCAGTAACAGAAACAAAAAACCAATAATGAAAACCAAAAACACTTAATAAATCTCTTCTTCTTTTTTTTTTTGCCTACCAAGATGGCCCTTGATTTTGAGCTACAAGCATGAAATGGAGGATAAAGGGAATGTTGAATTTTGCACTTAGATGAAACTGAAAACTGAAAGTGAAAACCATTTTTTCTGATTTTCTATTTTGATGTTCTATTTTCTACTTCTGTTTTATCCATTTAAGTAGCAAAAATCAATATCAAACAGTTACGTTTGATCAACTAATTAAGCTAAAATAGGAAACAAACTGAACATGCATCAGATGCCGAAAGAACAAAAGATATCCTATGATAGAGTCTAGTGCCCAAACAGATCATCAGTACAGATCAGATTTTACAGGAAAGCCTTGAGGTTTGCAGCAACTGTACCAAATTTGATTAATCTAGTTTTCGATTACTATATTGCAGGAAAAAATTCCGTTGGTGGCTAAGTCTGGCAGCATGTAGTCTATCAAACGGTTTAAGACGCTCCATAAAACAGTCAATACTAATCCTCAAGAAGCAAACACCTAATTTCAAATTTAACAGACTTCAAAATGCTGGAGAAAGAAAATGTCAGCTGACATATGTAAGGTAAAGATGATAACAAGCAACTCTGTAATGTCCCAAGGTCTCACCTGCTGCTGTTGTGGCTGCTGCTGCGGCTGAGGCACTGCATAATTGCCATAGCCTTGATAAGCTTGTTGATACATGTTTGGATCTTGACCAGCCGCAGCATACCCATAAGATCCATAAGCTTGTGGGAACCCATAATATCCAGCCCACTGGTTTGGATCTACTTGAGGCTGAACTGGTCCAGTAGGCAGATCCTGTGGTTTAGCATACAAAGGAATGAAACTCAAAGGTGCCAAGAACATGATGTAGCCGGATAAGCGATGCAGAGAACTCGGTTTCTTTCCCTCTAAGAAAATATTTGTAAATATTACAAAACAAATCTGTAAATGGGTTAGAATATGTGAGAAAGCTACCTGCTTGTTAGAAGAGTTGTGGCCCCATGAGAGCCTTATATTCTGGCCACCCAATTGGGTTCCATGCAGACCCTGCAGCGCTGTTTCCGCAGCACTCCTTTAACATCAAACGAGGAAGAGTTAAACACTGAATGTTGATGCCAAAAAATTGTAAATTTCCTGATATGGCACACTGACCTGTTAGCAAATTGAACAAATCCACAGCGCCGGCCCAAAGGTATTTTCACGTGCGTCAGCTCACCAAATTGACCAAACAGTTGGCTCAAATGCTCTTCGGTAGCGTTAGTTGCCAAATTTCCGACAAATATCTGGAAGGAAACACACCAGATGTTACAAAACATTGCGTGCACAAAGGATTTTACTAGAAACTAACCAGGAGTACCCACAGTAGTATTATTTGGATCACTATCACCCAGGGTTCCTTGTGTATTCTGGTAGGAAGCTGCGATTACAGAAAAATAGTAAGCAAAATGCTTTAAAAAAGCGAGTTATCATTCGCTTAAAAACCTTCGCAAGATCATGGCGTGATCCATCCATGTTAAAAAAATAAAACAACAATACAAATGCATAATTATCTACAAACTAAAGAATATGGTGTAGTATGAAACAAACTTTACAATCTTCCAAAGAAAAGACAAATAACTCAAGGAATTCAACATATGCATTACCTGATGCTAATACCAGCAAATAACATAGAGTCAATTTGATAACAGAAAAAAAAATGTCAAAATGGAGGAGGAAAATGAGTCAAGCCAGAGGAGGACAAAGATGAAAGAATCAAAACAAAGGATAAAGAAAGAAAAGGGGAAGATGTGGTCAGAGCCTAGATGTTTGATAAAGTCTCGTGTAGTCAGCCAAAATTTGCTAAGCCCAGAACGTATAACCCTTACCTTACCCACTACATAACCTGAATACATAGTAGCCTCAATCTCTTTCCCGGTAGTGGAGGTTGAAATATAGCTTTATTCGGACACATCTTCAAAGATCATGTCAACCCGTATTTTAGTACAATTACTCGTTGAAGTTGAGCACCAAAGACCAATTACAGACTAAGAGTGACAACAATACCAAAAGGAAATTAAATGTCAAGATTTACAACTACAGTAATCTATAGGCGAGCCTTCTCCTTAGGGAAGGCATTCTATCAAATCAATAAGATCATATGAAATCACTGCAAGGGGCATAACCATAGTGCTCACAATACCCAGGAACCGAAGCCTATAATGAAAAGGACCCCACTGGTTCCCAAGAATTAAGACAAAAACAACAGATCGATTAAAAGAAAGGGAGGACAGCGTGCTTTTATTGCATTTAAGGGATGTGAATCGATAAATTAGGCACTAAAATAGACTACCGTCCGAAGGCAGACACCAAAGGTGGCTAATTTATCAGCTGAGAACAGTCTCAGGCCTCTAAGCGAGTGACACCGCTTCTTTCCACCCCTGCTTTGAGATAATGGAGTTCTATAAGTTCAGTGACTTACATGATATTATATTTGATCACAAATGGTTCCAAATTCTTAAAAATCTTGAATTTAAACTTATTTCACATATTGAAGCTTAAGTGTACTGCAAGAAGAAACTCCAGACTCACATCACACACATCTATAATTAAGATTTCAAAATCAGCCCATACAACCAATAACAAGATCAAATAGGAACGCAAATGAAAACAGAAAAACGATACAAGCTACGCATCAACACAATCAATAAAAATCAAGGAAGCACATTTAGAAACAAAAACCTAACAAGAATACACCTGTTGTGCCTGAATTTTTCTTGCTTGCAGCAGGGCCTGTACGCATAGGCCTATTGGCAAGGGTAACTCCATTCATTTCATTCATAGCACGCTGCTGCTCACTTTCATCAGAAAATCGAACAAATCCATAACCCTTAGATCTGCCAGTTAGCCGATCAGTCACTACCTTAGCACCCTTTACTGATGGATAGCCAGCTTTAAAGGTCTCCAGGAGCACATAATCGGTGACATCATGAGACAAGTCCCCAACAAATACCGTGTACTCAGCGCTCTCATCTTGGTGCCTCTCCCCAGCTCCATATGAAGCCCAGTTGAGTCTGAAATTTTGGTCAGACTGAGGCATCAAGGTGTTGTTATATGCCTGCAAAATTTTTTCAGCAGCAGCATGACTACGGAATTCAATGAAACCGTAACCCTCTGATTGCTGAGTCTGCTTGTTACGAATAACTTTAGCACCAACAACCTGTATGTAGAGAATTTAATCAGTAAAATTTCTTAAAAAATCATAAAATTCCACATAGAACCAAGAAAAAAATAAATACTCCTGATCTTAAAATACAAGCAATTGAATTACACAACAATCATGGCCAAGTTCATAAAACATGATTGAATTAATGGTTTGCTTCCCCAAAAGTAAAACCCATCAGAGAGCTAATACACATCATTCCTGGAAACAAACGACCATAGATTGAAGTGTTACATACAGAAGCAGAAGTTCACTGCAAATAACATTCCCCACAACTCACAAGTGACAAGACAAATCAACCCGATTTTCAGAAAATCATCCTGTATGAAAAAACCCAACGTTGCTGGGATCCTTATATTTGCATAAAAGCGACCATAAATTTATATTTAACCATCAGAAAGATATCACAGGTATAAATCATTTGAACATGTCATCCATGAAAGTACATTGACAAGCAAGGAGTGACAAAATCAATGCAAGAATCTCTCAGTCTCTAGATGTTTCCTGCTCTTTTTCTAAAAACATACCATGTACCATGATACTTATGGAGTCAAGAAAATCTAGAACAATTTTTTTCATTAAAAGGAGCTCAAAGTTACGCTGAATTGGATGCTGATAAACATTTATATGTTTTTTCTTCATGAATATCATTGAATGTACCATTTGATATGACACATATACCAGAAAACATAACTGAATCTTGATTTTTCTGTAACCAAGAAAAATTGAGATGTCACTAAACTAGCCTTGATGCCGTAACGAATAATGCCAATAAACAAATATTTTACTTCTTGCTTCTCTGCATGAATACTATTCGAGAATTCACCAAATCAATCTCACTGTCACCCGGAAAAATGGAGTTTTGACTATAGAGATCTCCATGTTGCAAAGAAAAATCAAATTTTTATCTATATCGATCTCGACCTTATTTCAATGGATGTTATCAAGGGAAATCGTGTTTTCCAAATGGATGTCAATAACACAACAAAATTCAATGCTCACATAAAACAATCCAACACCACAAAAACCATACAAAAATTTCCCGAATCTCCTATCAAGAACAAAACACAACTACACAATCAATCCAGTAACCACTTCCACACAGCCCAAACCACACAACATCTCAACGAACATCACAACCAAGAAAAATCTCAACGTTCAAACAACAACAAAAAATCATATTTTTACCACCCCAAGCTCAATCACTCACCAAATTCAGACCGCGCATTCAAACTGACAAATCACAGATCCAACAACAAACACAAAACTCAAAAAGAGCGCGAATCTCCCAAATCCAACAATCATTATTACCTCGCCGGTGGCTATGAAGGCATTGGTGACGTAATTCTCGTCCATCCAATACTGCAGATTCCCGATCCACAGCGTCCTCACCTCATCCCCTTGACCACCTCCATCCCCTCCACTCTGCTGATACTGATTCTGATTCTGCTGTTGCGGAATCTGATACCCCTGCTGTTGCTGCTGCGGCTGTTGACCCCAAATCGGCTGCGGCGGCTGCTGCATCCACTGTTCGGGTTGTTGGGTGAATGCGTAGGGTTGTTGAGGATTCTGATAGTATGGGGCGGGCTGTGGTGGTGGTATTCCTTGTGGTTGCTGCATCGTCGTCGATGGAGAAGAGGAGAGGAAACCCTAGCAGCGACGGAGGGGAGAGACGGGAAGGAGGTGTGCTGCGGTGCGGGAGACCTATGTCTTGTGTTTTGATAGGGTACAACTTATTTACTCCATCGTCACAATCTATCCCCATAATATTCGAAAATATGTCTCATTTAAAATCAATTATATTATCTATTTTATTAATTTATCTATTTATATAATAGTGAACGAAATAGCAAAAAATAACATAGAACATCAAGATCGATCGATATAATTTAAGTTGAGATATTTAAATTATTTATATTTATTTAAAATAAAAATCTGAATTATTTATTCAAATCTTGAACAATGAGACCCACATATTTTCGATTAGTATAAATATAGATTTAATTTTGATCATTTATTTAGATTATGGATAGCAAATATATATCATTATGACTAAATTTTGTTGATAAATAGACCTAATATAATTAAGATTTGCTAATTATCATCGTCAAAAAAAGATTTATTAATTATTATTTAATTTATTACTTTGGCATGATATATCACAACGAATATTAAGATCTACTAATTTGACCGTTATCACTAATATTGTATTATTGTTTTCTTTTTATTATCATATTTTTTGTCAAGATTAAAATCTTGAATTGTTAAGATCGTCCGGAACGACACAAGCACTATGTCATGTCAATTTACTTAGTATATAATATAGACATACATATATTAAAGAAAGGATTAATGTGAAGATTCTGTAATAGTAGTGAAACAAAATCGATCGAGGAACCTTTCCTTTTATGATACCAAATCAACTCACAAACCTCATTTTCATTTTATGTACGTAAATCTAATATTATATATTAGAATTATTCAAAGTCTTTTGATGATATGTCATAGCGTCTCATAAGACGTCACCTACTTTGATATTAATTAAATCTAATATTCAAATTTATTATATATATAAATACACAAAATTATCTTGTAAGACGTATATGAGACACGAAGATACGGGACGGCATCAATATTAAAGTTTTTCGTTCCATGCAGAGCATAGAGGAATATTCTAGTATATATTATTATCTAAAGTATTCAGGAGATATGTCATGACGTCCCATGGGACGCCATCTATTTTAATATATTTAAATATTTATAAAAAAAAATAATAATAAATCTTCTAATCTAATATCTAACTATTATATTTTGAATCTAATAAACTATACGCGGAAGCGTTATGATCATATCTCCTATCATGATTGTTCAAGTACACGTCCACTAAATGAAGAAGATTGCGAACGAAACTCTAATATTAAACTAATTTACTCTCAATTTAAATGGTGTATTTAATAGGAAAAGGGCACTTGATTTAAACCTCTATTACAAGTTTATTTATAAACTACTAGCCATTATAACAGTTACCGTGATTTATGACAAGATATTCACTAGAATATCTAGGAAGTGGGGATATGACAGTTACAATATCTTATCCTGAAGATATAAAACTTGAATCACTAAATTAATATTAATAATAATATTAAAATTCTCTCACTTAATTCAATGTTTATTATCATATAACCGTTAACTCATAACATGTTACCACTCACTTCAGAAAGAAATAAAATACACGAATCATTGGGATATGTCCTCTGGTACGTATAATATCTTCCATGTATCACAATTCACTATATTTCTTTAATGTTCATCCATATGTGATATCTTTGCTTAATGAATAAACCTATGTTTATTTCAGTCTAACAAGTATTGTTATCTTCTACAAAAACCAAAGCATGCGCATAACTCAATGAGAATAACATCAAAACTGAATAAGAGTTTCATAAACATTGTCAATACAATGACAATCACATGATAGATCCAAGTTGCTTCCTTGATACATGATCCTTTTAATCTTTGGGTCTTTAGTTAAAAAACAATGTAACATCAATTCAGTAAGGATATGCTCAATTTAAATGATTTGTTTAACAAGAAAAGAGCACTTGATTTAAACCTTTATTATAAATTTATTTATAAACTACTAAAATTTATTTATAAATTACTAGCCATTATAACAGTTATCGTGATTTATGACAAGATATTCACTAAAATATCTGGGAAGTGGGGATATGACAGTTACAATATCTTATCTTGAAGATATAAACCTTGAATCACTAAATTCATATTAATAATAATATTAATATTCTCTCACTTGATCTAATGTTTATTATCACATAATCGTTAATCCATAACATATTACCACTCACTTCAAAAAGAAATAAAATGCACGAATCATGGGGATATGTTCTCTGGTACGAATAATATCTTCCATGTATCATAATCCACTATATTTCTTTAATATTCATCCATATGTGATATCGTTGCTTAATGAATAAACCCATGTTTATTTCAAGTCTAACAAGTATTGTTATTTTCTACAAAACCAAAGCATGCGCATAACTCAATGAGAATACCATCAAAACGGAATAAGAGTTTCATAAACATTGTCAATAAACTGACAATCACATAATAGATCCAAGTCGTATCCTTGATACATGATCCTTATAACTCTTTGGTGGCATGCCTTTAGTTAAAAAATCAGGTAACATCAATTTAGTAGGGATATGCTCAATGACCACTGCTTTATCCTTCACATGGTCTCTCAGTGCTAAGTAATTTATGTCGATGGCCTTGCTTCGATCACTCGACTTTTAGTTTTTAGCAAAGAAAACCGTCGCTGATTGTTACAAAAGATCTTTATTTGCCTTGCAATAGAATCCATAAGATTAAAGGCAGAAATGAAACTCTTCAACCACACACCATGTGAGAATGCCTCAAAATAAGCAATGAACTCGGCCTCCATAGTGGAACTAGTAACCAAAGTCTGCTTTGCATTCTTCCAAGAACCGACTCCGCTAGCAAGCATGAAAATATATCCAAATGTTGATTTACAAGAATCAACACAACCAGCGAAATCCGAATAGCCAATGACTTCCAAGTTATTAGTTCGTCTATATGTAAGCATGTAATCCTTAGTGCCCTGAAAGCACTTAATCATCTTCTTTGCAATTCTCTAGTGGTTCATACCTGGATTACTCTGATATCGTCCCAACATTCCCACCATAAAGAAAATGTCAAGTCGAGTGCAAAAATGAGCATACATTAAGCTTCTGACAATATAAGCATATGGAATGTTATTCATGTATTCCCTTTCAAAATCGTTCTTAGGGCATTGACTCAAACTTAACCTATCACCCTATAGGTACTATACTTGTTGAATAGTTTTTCATCCGATATCTCTCTAAGACTTTATTAACATAGGTTTCTTAAGATAGTCCTAAAATACCTCGAGGTCTATCTTTATAAATTTTAATGTCTATAACATAAGAGACATCACCCATATCCTTATGTCAAAATTGTTAGAGAGAAACTGTTTCACTTCATGTAATAGTCCCTTGTCAGTAGATGCACGTGAAATATCATCTACATATACCACTAGGAAAACAATCTTACTCCCACTGACCTTCTAGTATATGCATTCATCGTTGATGTTCTCAACAAAGCCTAATAAAGGGATCACGTCATGAAATTTCAAATACTATTGGTAGGATGCTTGTTTCAATTCATATATAGACTTTTTGAGCTTGTATACTAAATGCTCACCTTCATTAGAGGGGAATCCTTCATGCTGTTTCATGTAAACCTAATCCTCTACATTTTTATTGAGGAACGCCGTTTTCACATCCATTTGATGCAACTCCATATCAAAATGGGCAACCAATGTCAAAATAGTATGAAGGAAATCATTCTTAGATACAGGAGCAAATATCTCATTGTAATCGTTTTTCTCCTTTTGAGTGAATCCTATGACAACAAGTCTGGCTTTATACCTCTCATTGTTGTCCAATGAGTCTTTTTTTGATTTTAAAGACCCATATACAACCAATGACTTTAGTACCATTAGATAATTCTATCAAGTCCCAGACTTTATTTGATGTCATAGAATTCATCTCTTCCTTCATGACATTGTACCACAATGTGGAGTCATTGCAACTCATGACTTCAAAAAACGTGTTAGGATCATTCTCGAGTGTAACATTATAGTCACACTCTTATAGATACACAACATATTCTTTACGAATTGTTGATTTTTTTATTCTAGTAGATCTCCTTAATATTACATCTTGTTCTTAAGGAACATCTTGAGTAACAGGCTGCTCAACATTTTGAACAATTTCTTGTGCAACTGGGTGCTTAACATCTTGGACTACTGCATGCTCAACATCTTCAGGTAATTGTTAAACAAATAGATCTACTATGCCTAATTCAACAGTTTGTGGAACCTCATTGATTTTTTGTTCAACAGTCGGAGGAACTGAAGGGTGTTGTGCACAATAATCAATCTACAATTTGAAGTGGATGGTTGAGCATTTATAAGATCTTTCTCAAGATTAATGTCTCAAGATTGCTCGTTCCCATTAATCAAGTCATTTTCAAAAAAATTCGTGTTTCTGTACTTCACAATTCTAATTGTGTGAGATGGAAGTAGAGAAAAAAGCAAATGTGGATTGAAGGGGAAGGCGAGTCCGCATATGAAGATGGAGGGGAAAGTGGGAAAGTGAAGAAGAGAGTGATGAAGGGAGATGGAGATAAGGGGGAGATATGAAAGAATGATTCTGATTGGCTTTCCCCATTATCATTATCCTCCACTTTTTTTGTGTGGATATTACAATTTTACAAATTGCTAAATTTGTCGTGGAATAACTTGTGCATTGGAGTAAAATATTATTGATACATTGCTATTATTTGTCTATGACTACCCATATGCTTATTGCATTGAACTTGCTCGATACAAAGTTCTGACTATTGTTGCTTGCGGTAATCAAAGGGTGTATTTACTCATTTGACTTTCTTATTTTCATCACTGAGCTTACAGTCTTCACATGCTGTTCTTTTAAGGTGGAACTCTATGCCCAAAGTACAGGGAAATCACCAGAACAGATTGAAGCTGATACCGAAATTCCAAAATGTTTTAGTATGGAGGAAGCAGTTGAGTATGGCATTATCGATCCGGTAACTTTCCAACCCATTGACATGGTCCATCCCATCTGCTGGTATCCGCTATAACTTGATTTGCTCTCCGAGACTGTAGGTGGTTCGATCTGGAAAAAACCAAGAGGATAAAAGGCTCACCTCTTGTCTTAGCCAAACTAGTCGAGCAACTGTAGATGTTGAGGTTGTCAATCATTTCTCTACTGGAATATGTCCACGGAAATATCATCAACAGGAAAATGCCCGAAATCGTATAGGTACAGTCTGGAAAAAAAAAAGTGTCGCGAAGCAGTGATTCAACAATGTTACATTTCAGGAGCTACCAGTGTAAATGTGTATCATCTGTATTGGCATTTAATAATTTGACGAGTCCAACTCCACTGAGGTTTTTATTTTTTATTTTTTATTTTTTCCTTTTGGGTTGGGTGAAATCCAACTCTTCGGAATTAACATAATAAATATTATGTGCAATGGGGATGAACGGGCAATGGAAAATCTCCCAAGCGGCACGAAGAAGGATCCCATATCGTTGCAACAGTATCGATATTTATGCAAGCAACCAATTGCGTTATCGATGAGTAATCTTTTTTACCAATCCAGAGTGAGCTATAGCCTATCTGTCCATTGAGTAATGCATTAGACGAAAAAAAAGAAAAGGGTAATGACTGTACCATGATATGATAAAAGTTTTTTTAACTGATAGTATATACTAATGAATATTTTGAGATATTCATTTCATTTCATATTATAAACAACGCTTATCCATTTGAATCGTTTTAAAATAAATACAATATATTATATTTAATAACCTCTTCATATATAAAAATACCAAAACAATCACAATCTGTTATAATACACTCATTATCTTCTCTCATAACTGCTAAAATAAACCTCACTACCATAAAAAATATTCTTTATTTATCAAAATCCACATAAATTCTACACACACATAAATCCGCACAGAGGGAATATGAATTATGTTATCAAAAATATTTGCAAATGATATAATTAAAATTCAATGGATAAAATTAAATTAAAATTAAATGAAAATTCAATAGATATTTGTATCAAATATTTATATCTTATAATATAATCTAGATCAATTCACTCAAACTATATCGAAAGAAATTTTATTGAATTAATCTTTTTTTTAATTTCACTTTGTTTTATGTTTTCAAATATATTAGTCTTTGATCTTAACCGTCAGATGAAGATTCACACTTTTTACTTAGTATATAGCATAGATATACATGTGTCTTTACTATATTGTAGTTGTTTCACATTCATAAACTAGTTTGTTCACTAATCTATCTACCCGTACAGTAATGCACGAGAAAATCGAAAAAATCATATTGATCATATGATGGAAAATAGGGATATAAATCATCTTATTTGTTAAAGATTTTATAAATGAAATATTATAATTATGTCGTTTATTTTCCTTAATGGTTAGAATTGATATTTAATATTAACCGTAGATTTGATAAATATTTAAATTAAATATTTAAATATCAAAATTCAACTAAATATATCGACTGACCAATATATTTTCTTGAATTAACCTTTTTGTTTTGATTTGACTATTAATTGTTTTTAATTTTTAATTTATTAATATTTAATCAGAACCATCGGATGAAGAATTCAACGGTCAAGAATAAAAGATCTCAGTTAAAGATATAGTCATCTCTATTTGTTTAGTAAGTATATAGTATAGATTCCATTCAACTTTAGTTCAATTTGAATTAGTTATATCCTTGAATATGTTATTATTATCCTTATCTTTTAGAGCTGTTTGTTACGATTCATATAAATCATAAAAGTGCATTTTATCAACCATAATTATCCCTCGTTTGCATATAACTAGCTGAATTTTAAAAATAGACAAAATACCCCTTATATTTTGAATGATTTCTTAAGTTCGATATAATAGTCTTTGAAGAAGTTTCGTTAACATAGTTGCTTCATATGTATAATACGTTGAAATGCTTTATATATTGCAGCCAACATTAATGCAGGTACTTCAAAAACACCAGCATTGCTGCAAGGAATAGTTGGACTTAGACGAATTTTTCAAGTGACTACAGTATAAAAAAGAGAACCGGAGACTACATTGTGAGCAGAATCTGTGACATCATGAAGAAAGCAAAGAAGACACAAGAAGCATCAAAGTAAAACTAGAAGATGAAAGAACACAAAGATAAAGAAGAAGTAAATGAAAATCAAGACACGAACCGCATGTCTACAAGTTTGTAACGAGACTCCAACACGACACCAAATGTATTTCATCATAAGACCAAACGTATCAGCGAAGTTGAAAATGGACAAGCACAAAAAAGACAATCTCAAGGAGGGAGTAAAAAGAACCACATTAGGTGACATAAAAATATGTCAACAAGTATTACGTTATTTTCAAAACTCTTAGGATGTCATAATTTTATATTCATGGATTTGAATAATTGTATTTATTTTCATCATACAATTTGTTAAATTGTTTATTTTCGTCATACTTATGCATTTGGATATTTGCATTTATTTCGTCATACGCTATTTTTGTCATATAATTTGGTTTACAGTGTTATTTAGTTATATTTATAATTAAGCATTCTAAATGTTTAATACGCTTGATGATGTTAAAGATACACAACCTTATTCCAAAAATAGAGGCGATAGGGTTTCTCCCTTATCTCTGGCGGCGATTCACCAATGATAGTCGCCGGTTATGGGAAAAGGACGGTCTCGTAAGACTCCGGCCTCAGAGGATGAGGAAGGAGCAGATGCGAAGGATGCTGGGATTGTGAAGAAGGGAAGGAAGCCTCAATGTCTGAAGGAGGGAAAAGCGATGAAGGGGAACAAGCCTGAAAAGAATGTTGAATCGACTGTCATTACTGTGTCTCAACCTAGGGAGAATGTTCAAGATGTTTTGAAGGTAGAAGTTTCCTCGATGATAAGGAATGTGGCAATGGATGGGGTATTGGATTCCAGGGCGAAGGAGATTGATAAAGGGGAGAAATCCAATAAGTGGACTGATGAAGTGGAGATTGTTGAATCCTTGAGGGGATCTGTGACTGACCGCTTCAGGGTTTGAGAGCTAGCTTAGCCTCCCCCCTTAAATCTTTTGTTGAGGCCGTGAAGGGTAGTTCGACTGGTGTATCTGCCTCTAGTATCCCAGACAGTAGGAATCGAAACCCTGGGAATGGTGTTAAGCTCTCTTGTATTGAACGTACGGATAAAGAGATTGTGATTTCTCTCGACGGGGTGACTGATGAAAAGCGTTATTGGAGCAATGCCCTGATTGGATATATGTTAGGTGATCATATTCCTTTTTCAGCTGTGAAGGGTTATGCTCAAGCTCAATGAAAGCATGTTACACTTTCTCAGATTCTTCTTCATGATGATTGATATTTCCTCTTTCGATTTGCCTCGGAACAGGACAAAATGCAAATTCTTCAGTCTACGTGGTTTTTTCGTGCGAAGCCTATTGTTCTGAGAGATTGGGCCTCTGATTTTCACTTTGATGATGAAATATTAGAGTCTGTTCCTACAGGGATCCAGCTCCATGGCTTGGACCTCCAATTCTGGGGTAGTAAGGTTCTTGATGAGCTTGTTAGCAAGGTGGAAAGACATATTTGTACGGATCTTCAAACAGCCAAGAAGGGCAGAGTATCTTTCCCGAGAATTTTAGTTGATGTCAATACGTCAAAGGAGCTGGTGGAGGTAATTCATTTCACTGGTCCTCGGGCAACAATTGAAGCAGGAATTTCATTATCAGTGGGTTCCTCATAAGTGTGCTGAGTGTTCTAAATGGGGACATCAAACTAAAGCTTGTAGAACTATCCATCAACTCCCTAAGATATGGAGACCTCAAGTACCTCCAAATGCTCAGCCTGACCCTGTTGAGAAAGAATACCCCTGTGAAAGACATTATTCCTGATGACTGGAAGGTGGTGAAGAAGAAATCTGGTAGGAAAACTAGTCTGCTTAATGAACCCATACAAGACACTTCCATTTCTCTATTACAGCTGCTGGATGATGTAGCTGAGAAGAATGTGGATAAGCAGCTAGAGACTGGTGGCTCTCCTAGTGGGTTTTATAACATGATTTGCTCGTGGAACGTAAGAGGTTTGAATAAGTCTGAAAAGCAATGTGCTCTGAGACGTTTCACTTCTGCGCATCAAATAAGTTTTATTGCTTTGTTAGAAACTAGAGTCAAGACCAAACATTTCAATAAGGTCGAACTTGCTTGTTTGAAGGGCTGAGAATGTATCAACAATTATTACTATGCCATTAATGGCAGGATCTGGTGTAGCTGGAACCAGTCCATATGGGATGTTCAATTCCTTTCTGGACCTGATCAGCATCTGACGTGTAGAGTGAAAGCCAGACGGGGATTTTTTTGCTGTGATTACAATGGTGTATGCTTGGAATTTGAAGGGGCAAAGGGTTCGTTTATGGAAGGACCTGGTGAGTATGGCATCTAGTATTGCTGATCCTTGGCTCGTGTTAGGTGGTTTCAATGACTTTCTTAAGTATGATGAGAAAATAGGGTATGATGGCCTTGTTATTGACCCCTACATTGATTTCAATAATTGTGTTTGATCTGCTGGGCTTGAGGATTTGTCTGGAGTGGGTTATTTCCATACTTGGACTAATAATCAGGGTCTTGATTCTTGGATGAGAGTGAAGTTGGATAGGGCTATGGCTAACAAGCTATGGATGGATTCTTTTGAGTCTTCTGTGGCTAGCTTTCTCGCCTCTGGTTTATCAGATCATTGTCCCATATTAGTTAATATGGGCACCTGTAGAAGACTTATTACCCCCTTTCGTTTTTTTGAACATATGGGCAAGTGACAAAAATTTTCTTCCTCTTGTGAAGCAAGCTTGGTCTGAACATGTTCCAGGTTGCCTCATGTACAGCAATTTCAGTAAGCTAAAATCTCTCAAGAAGACCCTTAAAGAGCTTCATAGAGGCCATTTCTCTGATTTATCTTAGCAAATCTCCTCTATGAAGGCTTCTTTGTCCTCTTTGCAAACGAGGCTCAGTGTTGAATGTCCTGATGCTGTTTTTTATCAATACAAGGCTTTGACTTCTGAGTTGAGACACTTATACTCCCTTGAAAACTCGATGTTAAGAGCAACCCCATTGGAGGTTCTTATTGGGGTGCTTAAAATAGAAATCTCACTTTTACCAATGGGAAGAAGAGATTCTTGCTGATGTGACATTTTGATTTATTTTAAGAACCCCCGAAAAGCTGTCAGAATTGACTAAAGTTGCTTATATGCTTTATACATTTTTGCCTGTTTTAAGAAAAAAAGCTATATTTCTGGCGGTTAAATGTAGCCGTTTTTCTATGGCTGTTTTTTTATTGCCATTTTTTTGTTGTATTTTTTTAATTGAAATTAATTTTTATCCATAAATACAGCTTATCCACCCTACAATTTATCACAACAATTTCTCATCTCCTATTACAAATTTTCTCAAATTTCTCTTCAATTTTATTTTACATATTTTCAATGGATAGAAATTTTGGAAATTCTCACACTTATCCAAATAAAAATTCTCAAGAAAATACTACACAATCCCCACAAAATCCATAATTTTCGCAATATCAACAATATCAGCAATTTACACAAAGCCCACACTATCCCAAAAATCCACAATTTTATAGGTATTTATCAACAATATCCACAATGTCAACAATATCAACAATTTACACAAAATCCACACTATAACCCAAGTGAACCTATTCATAGGTATTTATGCTACGCAAGTCACAAAGCGGCAAAGCGGGGCTTCTGATGACCAAATTACCCAAGAAGCTCGTGATCTATACAGGATTGCCAACAAGAATGCATTCAAGTTCGAGCACGTTTGGAAAATGATCAAAGATGAACCGAAATGGACAATGCAACAAGGGTTCAGAGAGTCTTCTAAAAAAAGAAGACTAGGATCAATGAAGAGGTGATTATACTTCATCTAATGCATCGACTCCAAGCGTCCAATCTAAGGATGTTAATGAAGTAGAGCGGCGATCTATTGGCCAGAAGGCAGCCAAAAAAAAAGGAAAGGGTAAAGTTGTTGAATCCTCTGCAATAATTGAGGCGAAATGGAAGATAATGCAAGAACAGAATATGAAGAAAACCAAACAACTTGAGAAGTTTGAGCAGTTGCACAAAGATGTCATTCAGGTGCAGAAGGAAGCACGATGGAATGAGGATTATCACATTTTCAAAAATGCACTGCGGCGATTCGTCAGTTAGCCTATGGAGCGTCTGGCGATCATTGTGATGAGTACTTGCGAATGGCGGAAACAACTGCTACTGAGTGCTTATTTAATTTTTCTCAAGCTATAATTCAGGTGTTTGGAAACACATATTTGAGAAGGCCTAATGAAAATAATATACAACGTTTACATAAAATGCACGTTGAGAAACATGGATTTCCAGGAATGCTCGAAAGTGTAGATTGCATGCATTGGCAATGGAAAAACTATCTAGTTGCATGGAAAGGTCACTTTACTCAAGGTGATCAAGGGGTACCAACGATTATGCTTGAAGCAGTTGCTTCACATGACTTATGGATTTGGCATGTATTTTTTGGCGTGGACGGATCAAACAATGACATAAATGTGCTCAATCAATCTCCGTTGTTCAACGATGTCCTGCTAGGGAGCGCTCCTCAGGTTACTTTTACAGTGAACGGCAAAGAATATCAACAAGGATACTATCTAGCAGACGATATCTATCCGAAGTGGTCGACATTTGTCAAAATTTTTCCTCATCCTCAAGACCCTAAAAGATTATTGTTTATAAAAATGCAGGAATCGGCTAGAAAAAATGTTGAACGTGCCTTTTGTGTTCTTCAGGCACGTTGGGGCATTATATGTGGACCTGCGAGATTTTGGTATAGAAATAATTTGAAGGATATCATGTATGTGTGTATCATTTTGCATAATATGATTATCGAAGGTGAAGGAAATGAAGCCATTAATTGGAGTAATGAAGAAGATGAACCTCCAATTATGGCAACACAAGGGCCTATGGGAGGTTTTAGCAGTTATTTTCAAAGGTTTGCGGATATGTGTCATAAAGAAACACATCACGAGCATCGCGGAGACTTGATAGAGTATATTTGGGCATGGTTTGGAGGAGATAAATTTCCAAATTAAGTTGTAATATTTCTTTAATTTGCTTTGTTTGATGATTGTAATGTTATCGTATAGAATTGATTATTAAACAATAAGTATAAATCGAGTATTTTCAGAGAGTTTCTTATCAATGGGGAGGGAAGTTTTTGGAAGGGGTTCTATGCTGATGTGACATGTGTAAAAAGTTCTTTCCAATGGGAAGACGAGTTCTTAGAAGGAGTTCTTAGAATGTTGACGTGACACTCTAAAAACCCCAAAATAAGAACCTCCAATGAAGATGCTCTAAAGCAACGTATAAAGCAGGATTGGGTTGCTCTTATGGATAGGAATTCCAAATATTTCTATCAGATCCAGAAACAGTCCTTGATAGCTGATTTTTCTTCCCGGGATGTATGGCTTGCTTTGAAGGGGATTGATGATCAGAAAACTCCAGGTATGGATGGCTTTATTGCCCTTTTTTAAAAAAAGTATTGGCCTATCATTGAAGAAGATGTCACTCATGCTATTCTGCTATTCTTTCTCAAACCTTTTTTTTTTTGGGATGTGAATGTCATTGTTCTTAACATCGTGGCTAAATGCAGTAATCCCTCTAGGACTAGTGACTTTAGACCCATTGCATGTTGTTCTACCATTTATAAAATTATAGCAAAAATGCTGTGTTCTAGGCTAGAAGGAATCCTTGACTCACTGGTTGATGTTGCACAAAATGCCTTTGTAAAGGACCGAAGCATTGTGGATAATATTGCCTTGTGTCAAACCTTGTTATACGGGTATGAAAGGCAAAAAATTTCCCCTAGATGCATGGCCAAGATAGACATCAGAAAAGCTTATGATACTGTGAGATGAGATTTCATGAAGGAATGGCTGCATATGCTGGGATTCCCTACGCTTTTTATTAACTGGATTATGGTCTGTGTTACTAAATCTGTGTATTCCTTGAATATCAATGGAGGATTTATGGATTCGTTGAGGGTAAAAGAGGGTTTCATCAAGGGTATCTCATGTCCCCTTATCTTTTTGTTCTGGCTATGGATTATTTGACACGATGCTTGAAACTTGCTGCTTGTGAGCATGGGTTCCACTATCATCCTAAATGTCATAGGGTGGGTTTGATTAATCTTTTATTTGCTGATGATCTGATGGTATTGGCTCGTGCTGATGTCTCTTTTGTTACCTTAGTCAAGAATACTCTTGATCATTTCGCTTGTGCAACTGGTTTGACTGCAAATGAGGCTAAAAGCCTTGTTTTCTTTGGAGGCATCTCATGCGATTTGCATAACAGGGTATGTTCTATCCTTGGCATGGAAAAATGGACTTTGCCCATAAGATACTTGGGTGTTCCTCTCTCAACAAGCAGACTGACATGCCACCTCTATAAGCCCTTGACTGAGAGATTACCCATCGTATAACTTGATGGTCTGCAAGGCTCTTGCCCTATGCAGGTGGACTTCAGCTTATTAAAGCTGTCTTGATGTCTGTGCAAACTTATTCGGCTCAAATATTCTTACTTCCAGCCTGTGTGATGGATGAGGTGGAATCAATCTTGAGAGCCTATCTCTGGTCAGGTGTAGCTCTTAATAGACATAAAGCTAGTGTAGCTTGGTCTCAAGTTTGCACTCATGTACGAAAAGGAGGACTTGGCATTCGAAATGCAAAAGCTATGGATCTTGCTCTCTTATTCAAGCAGGTATGGGCTTTAGAAAAGCATAAGGAGAGGCACTGGGTTTGTTGGATGCACACTTACTTTTTAAAGGGAGCCAACATATGTGGTTATAGCTGTAAGCCTTCTGCTCCTTGGGTATGCAAGGCTCTCTTAACTGCAATGATGCATCATGTGAGAGTAGATGATTTTAAGGGATGCATATGGACGACCTCCTCAAATGGGATATACTCTGTAACTTCTGGTTATAATGCGCCCTGTCTGATTATGGAGGATGTAATATGGTGGAAATTATTCTGAAGTCCATCTGTGTGCCCCCGATTTGCTTTTATATCATGGCTTGTGGCTTTGAACAAGATTAAAACTGCAGCGCGGCTTCATGATAGGGGTATTATTGATTCTGATATATGCAGTTTGAGTAGTTCTGAGCTAGAGGATAGGGACTATCTATTCTTTATGTGTCCTTACTCTCAAGCTGTACTCAGTTTGATTCTGGAGGTCATGAAACTGAAGCAAAAACCATTTCCATGGAGAGAATGGTGTCTATGGTTCATCAAAGTAGCAAAGGCAAGATCAGAAGGGCTATGCACTGGAAGTTGCTCCTGGCTGGTACGATTTATGTTCTATGGAGGGAGAGGAACCAACGCATTTTTTGTCAAGGAAGCTAGAAGCCTAGATGTTGCCCAGAACGTTATTAGATGCTGTCATTTTGCTTAAATGTTTTGTTATTTGAGCTGTTGTAACTAGTACCAGCTTTGCTAGGTGTGATTAGGCCTTGAACTCTTCTTGTTAAGGTGCTCAATGAAAAGTTAATGTTTGCGGAATGTTTAGTACAAATTTTTTTCCAGTTATAAAATTATGTTTCTACAATAGCATTATAATGTTTAAAAAATAGAAGAAAAACATAAACAATCCTAAATAATAAAAATAGGACTACCATTCCCAAAACTACAACCACTCTCTACTCCCACACCAAGACCACTTTCTGTTCCTCGCCTCCGACAACGGTCGCCGCTAAAAATTCAGCTCCTAGTCACAATAATCCATCAGCAAACATCTCACAATGTCATCAATGCGTTAATTTTGGTTGCGATTGGTTTTGACCCGATAATCCAATCAAAATAATTGAGATTTAGAAATCAAAATTAGACCTGCTTGTGTTGTGTTGATCAACAGCGAACCTCACAAGCCCTTCGATCTCAAGACTGTTCTTGAATCTATGAACCTATCCTTTCGCACAACTACGATATGGGGAATCAATTTGATAATAGAAATATATCACAACATAATTGTATTGAATAATGAAAGGTTGCATATAGTGCATGTACAGAGTCCCTTATTTATAGGACGTATAGTAGACAATATGCTACAATGATAATATTCTCCACTATCTATAATATATTCTAACATTCCCTTCAAATTCAAGGTGCTTTTGAAAAGAACAAATTAAGTTTGGATACAAGTGCATGGAACCGTTATGGTGGATGAGTCTTCGTAAAGAGATCGACAGTCTGATCAATCGATGCCACTGAAGAAAGTGAGAGAGTCCGCTGAAGAAAGTGGTGTCGTATGAAATGATAATCAATCTCAATATGTTTCGTGCGGTCATGAAAGACATCATTGTGCGTGGTGTGAATAGTACTATGATTGTCATAATCGATAGGTGTGCTGGTGGAGAATGAAACACCTATATCGTTAAGAAGACATCGTAACCATACTAGCTCAGTAGTGGTGTCAGCTGAAGCACGATACTCAGACTCTGAACTGAAATGTGAAACGTGAAATAACAGACTGTTTCTTGCAACGTCAAGAAATAAGAGAGCTACCAAGGAAGAAGCACTAGCCAGTAGTAGATCGTCGATCAGTAAGATCACATGTCCAATCAGCATCGGAGAATGCATACAGTTCTAAGGTTGAATAGAATGAGAAGTGTAGACTATGAAAGATAGTACCTTTCACGTAACGTAAGATTCAAAGAACCGCAGTAAAATGTGTAGACCGTGATGATGTCATGAATTGACTCATCAAGTGAACAACATATGATATATCTGATCGAGTAACAGTCAAGTATATCAGACTTTCGACTAATTGACGGTAACGAGTGAGATTCTTCAGTAATTTTCCATCAGTTGGACGTAACAGTAAAATATATCAAACAATATTAGTGTTTTCATTAGAAATAAATATATATGTGACAAGAAAAAAAGAACGAGATAAGCATCGAAATAGAAAGAGGGAACGGAGTAATGTACATTAATGGGCCCATCAGTTGTATATGAGAGAGCAACTTTTCACTGAGTAACTTTTCACTGAGTATGATCAATCACTTGTATAGGAATCGTAACCGTTCGATTTTAAACAATAAACACCGTTTATTTCTTTTTCTCTTAAAATATAAAAATTATATTGTGAGATAGAAAAATTGAATGAAATTATCATATTCCAATATTATTTTCTATTTTTATAAATCAATTTTTTATAACATTATATATCATGAGGAGTGAAAAATAAAGAAAAAAATTATAGAGATTCTAATGTAAATACTCTTATATATGCCCCAATAAAAAAAATTTGGAGGACAAAAGAACCAAAATACTCATTTCATCCCATTATTCTTACAACACATACATATTTTACATTATTCTATATACATAAATGCATGTCACATTTTAATATCAAATCACGTCTGATCGTTCCGCAATATGTATTTGATTGAAATATATAATTTACATAATCATTGATGTTTCATGATAAATTTACAAAAAACTACGTTTGATCATCATTATACGAATGTCAAACTTTGCATCAGCACAAATACCCGATCAATCTATTGCAAGAATTTCGGGACGAAGGTAGTACAAAAGAAACTACTCCATACAACATAACACCAACAAATCATCCCCGGAAATTCAACCCTCGACAAGCTCTCAAGTCCTCGATGCTTCAGTCGGCGAAGGCATAGATTGCATATTTCTCTCTCTTCCACTTGACAGCATACACGTCCCTCCTCTACATTCATATCTGTGGTTTCACGTTGAGGAGCACATTGCTCAGGGATGTTTTCTCAGGGATTCTCACCATCATCTCAGGTATTCAGGGTACACTTATTGCTTCAAAGCCATCATGTAATATCTATTTCTCATGTATTGCACTCCATATGCAGCAGTTGAACCAACCGTGGTTGAAGCTACAAGCCAGCTGCATGATATACAATATACCAAGATAAATTAGACGGAGAGCACAGAAATGACCTGTTAAAAGACTGCATCCGAATTACCTCACGTATTTGATGTATTGAAGGGTTTCTGGGGTTCCAAATTCGGGTTGAACAAGAGCCCCAGCAACCAAAGCCAGTTGTAGAACAGTGTTTACCTGCAGAAAGTGCAATAGTAACCCTTGTTAAATGAAAGAACTATCTTTCTGTAATATGCTAAAAAATTGATTTTAGCATCAACCCATGCACTATTTTCGACACTGGGTTGCCCATATGTTTGACGAGTATTTTACACAAGTGCATGGTACCAGTCTTATGCTCTTCATTGGCCTAGATAGAATACATGGAAATATTTTTCAAATGAAAATAGATATAAGTAACCACAAAACCCAAAAGAATTACCTTGCTGATAAATAAAGGTTCGACCTTTTCAGGGCGGGCACCATCAAGATTGAAAAACTCGGACCAGCTCCTCCACTGAAAAGCGTATATTTAAGAAGATGCATAAAACATCAGAAGGCCAAGATTGAAGATGAATAATTACCTCCCAATCCAAGCTACTAGCTCTTTTATAGACGGCACCTCCTACAAGTGCCACATCCCGTGCCACCACCAGTCCAACAAGTCCGGCTTCACAAGACAAAAGTAGAAAAATAAGAAACAGGATTTGCTTACAAACATGAGCATGATGTGCTGCTGATAAACAAAGCATGAAGACAATAAAGTTTACATGTAGCCTACAGCAACTAAATGAAAAATAATCAATTAATTATATGAATCTTAGTTTCATTGTATCAAAAGTGCCAAATGCCAGAGTTAGCAGAAAGCTTATATGCAAAACCTGGGAATGATCCTAAACCCTTTTATAACACTCTTAACACCAAATGCTTACGTTCAGAACAGAACAGAAATTAGCAAAGACGTAGGCACTTACGATGCAAAAGATTGTTATCCATCATCGCCAACACAACACATCCAATCAATACCTGAAAAAGTCACAAGCATTGGCTTCTCATTCCTTCTGAAGTTCCGAGATATATAAATCTAATATCTAATATCTAATCTATCTAATATATATATGTAGGTATGTAAGCATGTATACGGAAAAAGGGGCTAAAGGCACTCACAAAAATATGATAACCATGGATATTATCACCCGCTCGTTTACATTGTGTTTTGTAAATTTTGGGAGTTATCGATGACACATAAGTTCGAAAATGATATAACATGTTTATGGACTATTCTAAACCGTTTATTCTAATGATTTCTAATTTCTAGGATTGAAATATTAGAATGATTCCAACTTTGATCTCATGTTTCATTGGAGTACATGATCACATAAAAGTCGGATCGTTGAGAAACGATGTTCGTGTTTCATGAGTATCTTTACCTAAGATATCAAAAGACACTTTAGCCTCTTCAAACCCATATAAATAGGGTGTGTCGTTGGTGCTGCACCAGCAACCAACATGGTTGTTGTAAACTACCTGTCTTTTTTCCGTGAATTGCATCTTATTCTATTATGAACTTCATCATTTTTTTTCCTTTTAAGCTGCAATTCATAATAGAACAAGATGCAGTTCAGGGAAAAAATATGTATAGTTTGTAGCAGCCAACTACAACACCAATGATTTTTCTATATAAACATATATATAATTACACTAAGCCTTCTGACGGTATGTCATGCGACGTCCCGCGGGGCGTCATCTATTTAATTTTAATACTTTTTTAAAAAAATTAAAAAAATCTTTTATAAAATAAAATCTATCTCATATCTAATCTAGATATTATATCAACTGAATTTTTATGAGGGAAAAATTCTAAACTTTTATTGACAAAAAGTTCAAAACATAACAAATCTATGTCAAATAGTAAGCATATATGGTTTAGGATATCCTGCTTCTTTGTCTTGTTAGATGGAATACTGGAGTTGTACTGATTGATATATGATGGGATGTAAAATGCTTTATTTAATGAATGAAATGAATTTTTTTCAAAAAATAAAAATAAAAATATATGGTTTAGGATGTGTTCATCTCATATTCTATAAATCTTGATTTATATTTGAATCAATTTTTTTCCCAACAAGTTCAAATATTTTTTTATGACACACACGTATTTGTTTTCGTATTATCTTCATATCATAGATTTATACAACAATTTTCTTATCCCGTGCAATGCACGGGTTAGTATGATAGTTTCAAAATCAAAGCTCACTACAAGATGGCAAGCAGCGACAGAAAAATGAAGAGCCATAAAAAAACATCCAGTGAGCAAGAAGGAACCAAATGAAGCCCCCATGATTGGCTTAGGTATTTTAACTGTTTACCTTATCTGCAAGAGGATCAAGGTAGGAACCAACAACGGAACTTATTCCCATCTTCCTTGCAAGGAATCCATCTAGCTACATCGACAGTTGAAAGCATTAGGATAATCTTTTGCAGCCTGCAGTTCTAAAGCAAGAAACATGAAAAGTTTCATACCCAGTCACTGACACCAGCGACTGCCAGGCCAGCAAATGCAGGAAGATACCATTCATTTATGATCATCCTGCATAGAAAGAACACACAGTGACAGTATGTTAAATTCTCTACAAATTTTCAGAAACAAAGCACATTTCTGACTCATGAAGCTCCATATTCGTGTGAGAAGAGTGTGTAAAACATTCTAAATTAGCTGATCAGTGATTTCAAAGCGGAGGAATCCTTAGAGAAGTTGATGGTATCTCAACCCCGCAAAGGGAACTTGCAAGACAAATAAGCAAGTATACATACACTTCAAAAGCAAAGTTATGATTCGATAATTGAAGGAGTGCTTCTTCCAATTTAGCAGGCTTGGTAGCTCCACACGGGTGAGAAGAAGATTTTTTTAATTATTAAAAGCGTTGGCGACTTATCGATCAAATAAATATCATCTCACCATCCAAGTACAGGCCCGGACACCAATCGCCCCAACGAAACCATATTCGGCAAATTCAACCAATTCTCGCTCAACCCCACACCACCACCAATCCCCACCTCCTCAATCACCACACCACTTTTCCTCCTTCGTCCAATCCCACCAAACCCTAATCCTCCAATCTTCAACCCCAATCTCTCCCTTAACTCCACCACTTTCCTCTTTCCCAACACAACATCACAATCCACCAGCAACGGCGTCGCAGACTGTGACAGCATCCAAGGAGGGGAAGACAGAAACAACGGCCCGCCGCCACAGCCATGGAAAGGAAAAGGGATTACGATATTGGATAGGAAAGGGGAATGAGGGAAAGCTGTGAAGGGGAATGGATGAGATGGGCAGTGATGAAATGGGGTTGTGAGTTTAGGGAGAGTGAAAGGGAAGAGGAATTGGGTGGGTTTATGTTGTGGGTTGGATTTGAGGAGGATTGATTTTAGGGTTCTGATGATCGCCATTGTTGGAGAATTGGGAAAGCTTCGAGGGAAGATGCGAAGAACTTTTCTCGCGGAAGAGGAATTGAATTTGGGGTTTTTGTTAGGGTTTATGGGATTGAGATGCAATGACTGTGAAACATGATTCTCCTATGTGATGATTCATTATCCAACGCGTAAGAAACCGAGGAATTACACATATTGCGCCCTTGTGTAAACGTGAGATCATCAAATAGGTAAGAATGTTGGGGTCATACATGACGTCAGATGTTAGATGGGCCATGCCAAGGGTGATGGATAAGAGTGAGTTGGATGACCGTATCTATTCATCTCGATTTATAAAAAATCAGAATAATCTATTTAATATATAAAATAAATTTATTTAAATTTGATATAAAATTTATTTGATTATGTATTTAATATGGATAGATTTTTGAGAATCTGCGTCTCTTGTCATATGTGTATGTATAACCATTCAATACAAGTTTCTCTTGACTGTAGAATAAACATAGCTTAGATGTACCTCTAAGATATCTCAGAATCCATTTAACTGCTGTCCAATGTTTTTTTTTTGGATTAGAAAAAAATCTACTCACAACTCTAACTGCATAGGCACAATATCTAATCTGATACATATCACAACATATATCAAATTACCAATGGCTAACACATATGGGGTGCTTGCATCTCCTGTTTCTCTGTCATACTTGAGGGGCACTACCTCATTGTTAACTTAAAGTGATCTACAAGTGGAGTATTAACTGGTCTGGACTTGTTCATGTTAAACCTTTCTAATACCTTCTCCATGTATCGTTCCTGAGATAGCCATAGTTTCCTCTTCTTTCTATCACAAGAGATAAAGATCTGCCTAGTGGGACCCAAACCTTTCAAGTAGCAATCGTCTATCGACAATCGGCATATCTTCAACATAAAGCAATAGGATAATAAAGTTTTGAATGAAGACGTAAGAATCTGATGATGTAATAAAGGGAACTTTTGAATAAAGAAATATGAATCTGATGATGTCTTCTTGTACCCATTGTCCACCAAAAAAGACTCAAACTTGCGGTACCATTGTGAGGTGCTTTTTTCAAACCATACAAGCTTATCTTCAACTTACCCACCAGGTTTTTCTTCACTTCGATCTGAAACCCTTTAGTCTACTCCATGTATATCTCTTTCTCTTAGTCACCATGGAGGAAAGCTGTCTTCATATCAAGTTGTCTGATCTCGAGGTGGTATGACCGTCAATCCTAACACAACTCTGATAGAAAAAATCTTAACGATTGGTGAGAAAATTTCATCAAAGTCAATACCTTTCTTCTGACCGAACTCTTTCACGACCAACCGAACCTTGTAGCGTGGTTGTGAACTTTTATCTTCAGTCTTTAAGTGATAAAACCATCAATTCTTTTGCGCTCGCTTGCCCTTATGCAATTTAACCATCTCGAATGTATGATTCCCATGCAAGGATTGCATCTCTTCTTGTATGGCTTGTGATCAGTAATCGCATGGATCCGACATAGCTTCCTTGTAGCTTTCTAGTTCTCCCCCATCAGCCAGCATCACATACTCTGTGTCAAGATATCTGGTGGATGGTCCACGTTCTCTCGTAGAGTGTCACATCTCTTGTTATCCTGGTGGTTGTATTGGAGCTAGTTCCCCAGTGGACTCTTCGCCCCTGAGATGATCATAGAAAGCATTATGTATACGGAGACAACATCACAGACTAGCATGAGTACTCAACCCTGGACTTTTCGAAAAGTGCAATCTTATCGATGCATAGACCCAAACGAATGTTCCAAGGTTCAGCAGAGAACCAAGAAAACTCCCTATCCAAATGCTCCCAAGCTTCAGTATTCGAGGGATGTGATATTATGTCCTCAAATATGCGGTTACTGGCGTGCCAAGATATCGTCTCAGCTGTGCTCTTGGTTGCATACAAATGCTACAACCTCGGGGTGATGGGGAAATATCGCAGGACCTTCTGAGCCACATGTTTCTTACCCAGAAGATTGTCCTTATACCTTCGTGCCTCATAATTAGAACACATCTCCAAGTTTTCTGCATTATTCCAGAACAACATGTAACCATTGAGGCATAGATCTATCTTCTGAACAGGAAGACGGATGCCCAAGCTGTTAGTTGAGTACAATATTTACGTCATCACATTGTCTCCTGGACAAATGTCTTTCAACAACAACACAATAGCATTAGTTGTCCTGTGCGGTATGTTGTACTCACACTTGATGTTCAACAATTGTGATATAGCCTCTAACTCGAACACTCTGCAAGCCGAAAACAAAGGCTCTCTAGTAGCTTTCAACATATCGAAAAAAGGTTTAAAAGAAGATGACGGACTGCCATCATAAGCATTCATCGCCTCACGATCCGCATCCCCGTAATAACCAGACCCAAACCCATCCGTAATCATATCCTTACACGGATTTAAGCGCATCGTTCTTGATGCTTTTCCTTGCTCAACCTCACCATGTTGCATACATATCCAGTAGTTTGAAACAAAACCATGCTCATACAAGTGCACTATCGCTTCATCCGTCATTTGCTAGTACACATTATGACACTTGACACAGGGACACCTCAAGTGTGGGATAATTGAAAATCTGTTTCTCAAGGACGAAGTTCACAAACGTTTTGACGTTTCTAGCAAACACGGTGTTCAAATACCCATCAATAATACGTTCATACATCTACGACCTATTATAGGATAAGATATGGGGTATTTTAGGATAAGAGCAAAATTATAAAATTTGTATCTATTTATTTAGTTTTTATATAGTTCTAATTATGGCCATTACAGTAGTTTCTTGATGTAATGCATTGATAGGTTGGATTTAAGCATTTGTATAGTGTGATTGTATTGTGTTTGATGTGCCTCATGCAAAAGCACAATCCTTGTTAAACTTTATTGGTTTGGTTAAATGAAATTTGGGGTTATGTAGAAACTCTACAAAATAGGCATTGAAATTTTTAAATTTGATTTGGGTGATCTCAAGAATCTTCAAAGAATATATTTAAATCTATATATTTAATCTTCACTACATTTCATCAAAATAAAATAAAATAAAAAATCTTCACTACATCATTTTTTGATCTTAAATATCCAAACATAATACTCCCTCTGTCTCATTAAAATTACAATCATTTGATATTTGTTCTTGTCGTGGCAAAATTTGATTCTTGTTGTACGAGGATCAAACTTTTTTTTTTTTGTATATTTATCATAAAATATCAATAATAGTTTGATTTACGCATTTCAAACGAAGAAATAATCTAAATCAAAAAAATCAAAATTCAATGATGTTATTCCCTCTGTCTCATAATAAATATAAAAAATTGATCGACATTGTATTTTATATGTGTTGAATTTTTGTTAAATTTGATAAAAATTTTTTTTTATGATTATGGGGTTTACTGCGGTTGTGAGAGGAGATAAGTTTGATTGATTTATATTTTTTATAAATAGAAACTTTTTAAATAGAGTATTATTATAATTATTATGGCATCCAAAAAATATATTTATTATTAGAGAGAGGGAATACTATCTCCGTCCCAAAATAATATCATTTTGTAATTTTACTCCGTCCTAAATTATTTATAACATTTTCATCATTAGAAAGTATTGTGTGATTATGACTTAAAAAAGAGAAGAAGAAATGAAAAAGATAAATTTAAATTTTCGTGTATAAGTAAATATTGTAATTATAATGGGACGGAAGAAGTTAGTTAATGGAAGAATTACATATTAATCATCTTAATCTAAAATATTTATCAATCGATCATACCCCATTGTTTTATTTACCAATTAAACATAAAAGATATCAATTTAAAATATCGACAACAAATCATTCTTATAATCAAATCAAATAACATCAAATGATAATCAATAATAAATTAGAAATAAATCTTTAATAAATAAATATAAAAAATAAAATTTATTGATAATTTATAAAAATTAAAATAAAACAAATGTAAATCCATCCCCTAATATGACGATATTTCCCACAACACTTCAACACGAAGTCATAGACTACGCACCGAAAAAGAAAGATAAGCATGGCCCCTGCGCAAGGATGACACGCACAAATCGAGAAATAGAAAAAGTAAGAAAAACGTCACTAGACCTCTCATTATCGCAGCCTAGATAGATAAATGAAACCATAAAAAAGGGAAAGAACCAAATGAGGAACACGGCCGCAAAAATCAATCGACAACAATGACACCCGTCGAAACCCTAGCATAAAATCCCATCAATGCTCCTCCTCTCTCACCACCAAAACCCTAGAAATCCCCAATTAGGGTTCCATCAATCCCGAAATCACTCCCCCAAATCATCGCCGTCCCCTTCGAACGACGTCGTGATGAAGCAATCGACGGCTGCGGCTGCGGCACCGACTCCGATTCTCGACCGATTCAGAGACCTGGTGGCCACCGATCGAAGAAGAAGAGGCGGAGGAGGAGAAGGAGGAGGAGATGTGGTTGTGCGGGCTTACGAGGAGTTGTTATCGGAACTGATGTTCAATTCGAAGCCGATCATCACGGAGCTCACGATTATTGCTGGGGAGCAGAGGGAGCACGCCAAGGGGATCGCGGAGGCGATTTGTAACCGGATTTTGGAGGTACGAGAAGAGCCGAAGTTGTGGGGATTGAGGAGTAGTTGGTATTTTTAGGGTTAGGGTTTCTGGTTGTGGTGGTATCGTTGGTTGTATTCGGTGTGAGGCGGTTAATGTTGTATAGAGCTTTGTGTAACAGAATTGATAAGGGTTCCTGTTGGTTGTGGTTTTGGCCTTTTCGTTTGTTGTTGCGACTTAGTTTTTGTTTCAGATGGATGTTGACAGTAAATTTACGATCTTGAACAACAATCAGCTAGAACAAACCGATAATGCAACTCGTCTGAATCAACAATGCAGCTCGATATATGGCTGTTTATCTAATTCTAAAGCGTTAAACAGGTTTTTGGTTACAGCCTTGGACAGTCGCCCTCCTCCAGAGGGCAAGGCTGACTGTATGCATCAAAGTTGATGCTTTTTTCAGTGTGGAGAGGTCACTCTGCCTAGTGATTCACACTGAGTTATTAAGGACATGGTTTGCATGATTGGTCATTCAGTCTATCAATGGCTGAACAACCAGTAGCAGGGCCATGAATAATGTGTTGGCTTCACTGGGTTAGCTGGCTGGTTCTCCCAATTCTCTGCCGGTTCTCTACTCTAATCAATTAACTGGATAAAGCACAACAATTATCAACTGGTTCTAATGGGTCAATTGGTCGTATCAACCCGTAAAGCATGCTAGTCTGTTTTGGATGATTGCTTGAACTATGGCTTATACTCTTATTTCTATTATCAATAGTGTGTAGATTTTAAGTTTTTTTTATTTCAGTGAGGCTGTTGAGGTTTTATCGATGTCTATATATACGCATGGTGCATGGAGCACATGTTTCTGAGTGTTCACCAATGGACTGGAAACAGAGAGATGATTATCCTGAGGTGGATGAGGAAGTGGCTATGATAACTAGAGAGTCCATCCGTAATTTTAAAATCACACAGCTGAATTGTAGGTCATGAAGTTGCATGAACTTGGTTGCTCGTCGCCATTGGATGATGTCTGTCCATGGTTGCTAATCCAGATAAATAAGCTGATATGCCAATTCATAGTCATTGTGTTGGACTAGATAAATAATGAAGCTGTAATTATGATAATCGTTCATTACCTTGCTGTCTTTCTTAATCTAGCCTCTACAATACCTTCTTTTACTTCACCATCTTGAATCATGTTATGTAGGTAGCTTGAATGCCCCTTTTGTGCACATCTATGCAGGTTCCAGATGACCAAAAATTGCCTGCCCTGTACTTGTTGGATAGCATAGTCAAGAACATCGGGCAGGAGTATGTTCAATATTTCTCTTCCCGATTGTTTGAGGTAAAGAGTTGTGTAGTGCATGATGTTTTTTTGTTTCCCCTTCTAATCTGGGTTATAGTTTTAGTTGGCTGTAGTCCTGTATCCTTTATGTTCTTTATTTTCATAGGCTTTCTTGTCTTTTCATTCATGGGCATTAGGTTTTCTGTGAGGCTTACAATCAAATGCAGCCGCATCTCCACCCGCCGATGCAACACCTGTTTCGGACTTGGGCAACTGTATTTTCATCTGCGGTCCTGGGTGATATTAGGGCTAGGTTGCAGTTTTCTTCTGTTGATCACCAGTCAGCTGGTTCAGCCAATGCAAGGACTTTGGAGTCTCCTCGACCTTCTCATGGCATACATGTCAACCCAAAATACTTCGAAGCGAAGCGCCAATTTGATAGTTCGACTGTCAATACTGTAAGTTTGAGTTAAGCTCCTTTCATTCCTTTATTGCTTCACTTCTCTCTTCATAGCCTAATGGTATTTGCTTGTGGTTTCACTGTAATATTGTGGAATACTTCCTATGATATTTGTGAGAGACTCCTGTTATTAGAGTTGCAGAACATAAATAGGATGTGCTTGGTGTACATTTTTTTCCACTCGTTTGTAGTTAAAATAGGACGTGGCCTATAAATGTGCAACAATGCATGAACCCTGCAGTTTATATCAGATGGTAAAAGTGTGCTTCTATAGATGAATGATTTGGCCGGGAACACTTTCACTCCATTCTCTGTTTTGAAGAATCAGACCATATGTTTCTATTCATAATAATGTAATGTCAGAACTGTTCTCTAATTTACAAATTTTGTAGAAGAGCTACTTGAGTGGGGATGCTCATAGAATGTTGCTTGAAAATATTGTGGACGTTTGTAATAGGATTTTTATATTCTGTGCAGTTGCTTCACCTCAAGTTTTCCGAACAGTTACTCTCTTTTGTTCATTCAGACTTCTGTTATGCAGGAGCTATAACTAGACTAGTTGAAGACATTAGATTTTATTTCGAAATCATAATTGTTAGTTTTTGTTTTTTCATTATGGATGAAGATAATACTGGGTATAAATTTAGATTGTAGATATCTTTAGAAATATATCTATGTTAAGCTTAGATTTACTGTCTTACAGTATATATATTCGGGTCATGGAGATGTTTATTAATCCAATAATAATCTTATTCTTCCTAAAATTTATTCTCGTATTTTCTGCATCGATTTGAGTATTTCTAGTTTGTGAACTTAATCTGTGTCGACTTAATTCAAGTGGCTTATTTAAACATCCATGCCAAGGATCCATGTGGTTTTCACCTGAAAGTGGTCCAATTTTCACCATTTTTTGCTATGTTGCAAATTAAGTTCTTTTTGTTACATACTGTGGTCATGACATAAGCGACCATATAAAAGGGATGAGTTTGAATAATGTTGTCATCTTATAATGCTTAAGTTGAGCTTCATCAAGGGATTCTGATTATCTGTGTGTGTTTCACCTTGACAAACACTTGCGCAATCTAGGCAGCAGCATCTCTGTTACGATCCTTTCTTCGAACATCAGATAATATACCAACATTCTAGTGCATAGCCGTGTGTTACCTAGACCCCTACCCATTATGTGTTATGTAGTCCGTTGTCAATGCTCATTATGTTTACTACAGTCCTAGTAACTTAGCCTATGCACTACCTCCTACAATATGGTAGAAAAAGCAGATCCAAAGACCAGGACACTAATTTATATTTCTCAAGACTCTTCCAGCCTTATTTGTTTGCATCAGTAGTTTCCAATTTTGTCCTGCAGCCATGTCTATCAGTTCAGGACTCGGTTTTAGATTCCATCAAGTATACAAAAGGAACCTAACCATTCATGTCCTCCAATTATATCTTCCAAGTCATCCACACTAACAATCCATCCTTCTCCTCCAAATGGCGATTTTAGTAAAAAAGCAATACCATCGAAGTGAAAGCCCTAGCGCCTGTTCAGTTAGCTACTTAAAGAAGACCCAATCAAAACCCAAGATTTAAAATTTTTAAATTTTTTTAAACTTTTAAATTTTAATTAATTTATTATTTGTCCTGCGGAGGTCTTCAATGTTATTTCTCGGTGAAGTTTCAAAATTCTCCTTTTATTTATCATCATCATCTACAGTCTCTAAATGGAAGAATAAAGTTTCATGCATGTGATGGTATCCTACAGTGGGCCTCGGCTTTTGTGGGATTCATGAGCTATGCCTTTGTTACTATTCATCCTCGGTATGCATCAGAAAATACCGTGCCAGTAGATAATAGTGCAAAGTGGCTTTTGCTTTCATCTTATTGAGTAGAACATGGTTCCAGCTTGATAATTTTGTTGTCAGTTATTTGTTTGATTGTTTGGCCATAAAAGCTCTTTACGTAATTTAACAGCTGGCCATGAACGAGTGAATTCTTGTGATGGCTTAAAACAGTCTTTCCTTTGGCATACTCTGCAGAATGTCTCGCAAGCAAGAGGTGTGTCCACCTCCAAAATCCTTGCAAAAAGATCTGCTTCAGGATATGATGGCTATGATTCTGATCAAGGAGATGGAATACTTCCATGGGTTGCAGCTGAGAGACTGACAGAGTATGGTGGTCGTACATCATTTGGAGTTACCAGATCTCCCGGGAGGATTACTGAAAGACTCACACCATCTCATGAAGTAGATTGTGGCCTTGGTAAGTTCACGGGAAAAGATTCGGAGGCTGGTAACTGGGCAGGCAGGCGTGGCTTGGAAAATCCTGCCTATGGTCCAAGTAATGGATATCTTCGTGATAGGCCTAGAGCACTTATTGATGCCTATGGCCAAGATGATGGACAAAGAGCTTCAAGTGGTAGATCTCCGAGGACTGACTTAGCAAATGGTATGAGCAGTAAATTGGTTTCTAGACCTTGGCAGAATAGCGAAGAAGAAGAGTTTGATTGGGAAGATATGAGCCCAACTTTGGTTGCTAGTAGGAAAAACGATCCAACTGCATATTCGGGATCAAGATCAAGCTTAGATATTTCTGGTGGTACAGCACTTGATCCTAATTTTAGAAGCAGCAATTGGCCCACTCCAGTTCCCAGATCAAATTTCAATCATTCTGTGATTACCCCCGAAGACACAGTTTCAGTGGTAAAGTTTATTTGTTTCAACTTATTAAATAATGTGGTGGTCAGGAATTAGGGATTAATTTTAGCTTTTCTCATGGCTTGCATGATTGGGCATGTAAAATGTTTTGTTGGCACTTGGAAGTGCATGTCTTGACTGTCAGTTTCGCTACTTCGTCTTTTAATGCTAACTCGGTAGCGAAACTGTGTCTGTGTCTGTTCCATCTTCTTTCTTCAAATTTGGTAGTTGATCCTTTGCTTTGGACACTGATATAGTTTATTTCGGATTTTATGTTTTCTTGGTTATGGTAGCAAAATTAATTATTGGCCATATGCATCCTTATTGGTTATGCAGGATGGTTGTGCACCTGTAACCTCTAGTGTGAGGACGCAAGCAGCTCAGTTTATTGATTCTCTCCGTCTTCAAGAGACATGGAGGTTTCCTGATCCTTTGTTAAACAGCCTTCCTAATGGCAGGGTAGAGGGAAATTCTCAGTTGAATTCAGCCATGGTCAGGTCATCCACGTATACAGGGAACAAAGCAGCACTGAACATGGATCATCTCTCACGTCCTGATTCACAATTTGGAAGATTTCCTACTAGTGAAAAAGTTGGACTTGCTGGTTTTGACTCTATTAATTCTGGAACACCTGCTCTGTTACCACCATCGTCAGGGTTAAGGCACCCTACAAGTCTTCATGATTCTCATCAACCACCTTATCCTTCGTCTCATGCATCACAGAAGCAGATTAGGGGGCAGTTTGATTTTGTCGATACCAGCGATAGATTTGTGAATCAACCACTGCCTCAGCAGCAGTTCAATGGTGATGAAGTAAGAAACCCAATGCCTGTAAGGTCACATCACTTGCCATATTCGCAGGCTGTTTCAACTCCTTTGCATCAGCCTACTCAGCCACCTGCTCCTTTTCAGTTGCAGATGCTTCCGGTTTCTCAGGCACAACAAACTTCCTTTTCATCTTTTGCACCTTCACCAATGATGCCCATGACTCGTGGATACGTGCCAGGTGGCTATGGCCCTGCTCCAACTAGCACTTCGATGAATCCATTGCGTGGTCTACGTCCATCTATGTCCTTGCATAATTCTGGAGCAATGCTGCCCTCTCCTTTCCCTGGCCCTTATCATGCCTCCTTTCAAAGTTTCCCTCCTGTGAGTTCGGCTCCCATTCGTCAGCAGACTTCGGGAGGTCTTTCCGGTTTATTTTCTTCTCTCGTAGCCCAAGGTGTTCTGTCCTTGACAAAACAGGCTCCTGGACAGGTAACTAATTTTCATATTTTGCAAAAATGAGGCAACAGAAGCTGCCAACAAGCTGCTACAACAGACTTTTCTATTGTTAATTTTACAGATGTAAATATAAACCTTTGTTTTTGTTTTTTTTTTTGTAACTTTGAAACTGATTTCATGCTTGGCTATTGCAGCAGCTTTGATGGCTGCAGCAGCAGCCTCAACTGTCTGTTTCATATTAGTATACTGGATTTTTTACATATAATGGTTAGATCCTGACATTGTGATTCCCCTCATCAGGAATCTTTGGGTGTTGAGTTTGACCAAGAGCTTCTTAAGATACGACATGAGTCGGCAGTACAGGCTCTTTATGGTGATCTACCTAGACAGTGTAGAACTTGTGGACTAAGATTCAAGACCCAGGAAGAGCACAGCAAGCACATGGATTGGCATGTGACAAAAAATAGGCTGTCGAGAAACAGGAAGCAAAATCCTTCTCGCAAGTGGTTTGTAAGTGTCAATATGTGGCTCACTGGTGCGGAGGCATTAGGGGCTGAATCGGCTCCTGGGTTCTTGCCTACTGAGGCTGTTGAAGAAAAGAAGGATGATGACAAAATGGCAGTTCCTGCAGATGAGGATCAGAGTACATGCGCATTGTGTGGAGAACCTTTCAAAGATTTTTATAGCGATGAGACCGAAGAGTGGATGTATAAAGGGGCTGTGTACTTGAATGCTTCTGGTGGATCAGTGGCTGGCCTGGATAGATCTCTTTTAGGTCCTATAGTGCATGCCAAATGTAGATCCGAGTCTAGTGCAGTTTTTCCCAAAGATACTCGGTAAGAGGAAGTGGTATGCATCTTGCCTTGTCTTAAATTATATCGGCAGTTCATCATCTTTTTCCTTGGTTGTTCTGTGCAGCGGATATTCTTGTTATGGATAATCCAGTTATTCTTTATATCGTTGCTATAAGTTTATATCATCTAGATGTTATCAAGGCATTCTGTTAGTATACAGCTGCTGTCACTAAGCTTTTTATCCTGCGCCTCTTGGGTTCAATGGATAACCTTCTATGGTATAGCTTTGTTTGTTTCCTCTTTTTCTCCTTGGAAACCATAGGAGTGGGCTTGGTGGCAACACACAGTCTGCTATGGCTGATTCAGTAGCATCCGTGCATCACAATGTCTGGTCTAAGGATTTTGTATCTGCATTCTGCACTTGTCTGAGCCCAATACCCTGTCAATGGCACAAAGCCTACAGCTATGCTCATCTTCATGAAGTTCAAAAGTCAAATTCTGAAGCTCAGAGTTCGATTTTCTTTATTTTCGTTTACTGCAGGATTTTGTGTTCTTGTTTGAACTTTTTTTGCAAGAAGAAATGTTTTGTTCTACCTCTGATTCTCTGCAGCTTTTTAAGTTAGTCTCTGACAACATTCGAGATCTCTGGCAATGTGCTGTCTTTCTTCAACTATTTTGCATCACTTGCAAAATGAATCCACAATTCTGTTTGTTCATGTTTTCTTTGACATTCTTGACTTGATATGTCTAGAGCATTTCTGCTGTTTATGGAGCAGCTCTTGTTATGATTTCATATGAACCCTCTTGTGTTCTTTCAAGTCAAAATATATGAATTATTTCGCCGTTTTGAATTTGCAGGGAACTTCAGAAGAAGGCAGTCAAAGGACCTGGATGAGAACCTAATCTAATTTGTTATCGGGATAGATGTCCGAACTCCATCTGTAACATTAATTTGAGTTCTTGCTTCGGTTGTAGGTCTAGTCCTCCCAGCTTTTTTATCCTCGGAGCATGAGGTATACACATGTACATGTATAGTAGTGATGGTGTCTTTCACATTCCAGTGAAGGTTATACCTGAGAAAAGGAAAAGCATTTTATCTCTTGCATCCTCTTGAGTCGCATCATGTTGAGAAGAGTCATCGTTATTTTACTCCCTCATCACTCCCTGAAATAGAGAGATCTAATGGCGTTGTATCTACATTGACTTGTGCACCATCATAACTTAGTTGAAACCGCACAGGCAATTGTTCAATGTTTTGCCTGCTTTTGTTTTCTGTTTCTTGTTTCTTTTTCTTCGGAACTTTGCAGGAAGAATTGTCAGAATGCTTTGTGATGGAGTGATTGGAGCTCAAGATCACATCAAGATGGTTGATCGGAGAAGAAGCCAGTGCGGCTTGATTAGGAACTAGGAGTAATTCATTCTGTCATAGGATTGCTTTTGATTTGCTTTTCGTTCACCTGTGGATGTAATCGGTGATTCAAGGATGGAGACACTTTGTAATTCAACTTATGGTTTATGATTATGTTGTTGAAGTTGTTGCCCTTCATCTCGTCTATTGTTGTGTTGTTCATTACCTTTTTTGTTTTTTTTTTAGAGCTTCGAGCTTCCGTTTCATGTTTCTTGTATGTGTGTGATCAAGATGGCTATTTCTTTGAATTATCTTGTATCCTGGGAAACCAGGTTCTGGAGAGAGTGGGTGATTTCCAGTGATTCAGTTGAGTCGATCAACTTGTTGCTTCTACCACACGTCTGCTGAACGCTAGAAGACGGAAAAAACTCTTAGTGACATTGTGTAACATCGAGGGAAGAAGTGGGGAATCGAATTTTACTATTTGGAAACAACAAATAACGAATAAGCATTTCTGGTCGTGACGTTTTCATGGTCCGAAACGCTCAACTCAAAGGGTCACCGCCATAACGTTTTAGCCTACGTGGCACAGTGTCATTAGTCGTGACGTTTTACGTGTAAATTGTCCCACCAATGTGGCAAGCTTTGTTATTTTATTGAGACACTCCGAAATCCATGTTACGTTTATTACATGTAGATAAAAAATATTATATAACATGATGATGGTTATCTAAAAATTAAAATTAAAATATTTTTATTTATAAAAATAAACAATGAATCTTTTTATAAGGATAATAGGATTCGTTCCTAAACATCTATGAGAACGAAAATAGTTTTCTTAGACGATACAACGATTGGATCTTTTCATGTTTCTATTGTTTTAGGTTGTTAATAATATAAAAGAAATCGATTTTTTACGGATGTTTTTTCATGTCGTTTCGAAAAGAAAAACCACAAGATAAAGGATGACGAGATGGGACGAGATGTTTTTCACTAATGATCGATCTAACACAAACTATTTTCACTAATGATCAATCCAACACAAATAATCGATCTAACACAAACTTTTTTAATGAAAAATACAATTTTTCCAATGAAACAATTAACACACAAATTAAATGTGTTCCTTGTATATATTTCACCATTTAAACACTACATTTGCTACCCTTACAGTAATATAACCGTTTCTCTAATAAAAGAGAATGTTCTTCATATGTTTTTTGTAACTATAAGTTATGCTACAAAACATAATAAAATTTTTTATAACAGTAATATCAACGTTTTTGTAATGCAATTAAATACTACATTATACACTACTGTTTGTTTTCTTGTAACAGTAATATCAACGCTTTAAGTTACAAAAACTGGCATGAACAGTGCCGCGGTTCCCTCTCCCGCCAATATCACTCCACATTCCATCGATTCCTCAATTCAACTTATCTAACCAAAAAAAATAAAAAAAAAAGAAAACCGGCCTGAACACTCACGGCCTGAACAGTGATGGCGGGTGCCTCTCCGGCCATGAACACTCCACATCTCCATCAATTCCCCAATTCCATCAATCCTCGAACCAAATTCCATATCCATCAGCATAATTCATTAATCATAGCAACAAATTCTCAATCTACTACATCAATTGATTCAAACAATCCCAATAAGTCACATCTATATATTCACTTCTCGAATTCAAACCACCCAAAAATCAACACAAATTAAACAATTTAAATGAAACTTACCCGAAGTAAGTGATGAACAGTGGAAAAGGTTGAACGAATTTGAGAAGATTTAAGGTTGATTTTGTGAATTTTGAACGAATTTTGGTGAACAACGATAGCCGAGGCCGTTCGTGAGAAACAAAGGGAGATGAAAATTTGGGGAACGAGTTCTGCATGCAGGAGGAAGAAGGATGGACTGGCTGTAAAGTGCTGCTTTTTGTTACTGTGAATGAAATCAAGCTTTTGAGATGTACATCAATAATATCAATCCTAATCTATATATATACAGCTTCAGACGTGTTAGTACATTCAAGCGTAAAGTGCAGCGTGTGTAAAGCTCAAAAGTGACCATGCTCAGACGTGAAGGCGCGAAGTTGAAGTTGATATTTTAACACTCCCCTCAAGTTAGGTTGTATAAATCGATAACGTCCAATTTACCACATAGATAAAGAAATTGGGTCTAACCCAAAATCTTAGTGAAAATATCAGCTCGTTGATCATTAGTTCGAATGCATCTGGTCCGAATGTCATCAGTTTGGACTCGTTCGAGAACAACATGACAGTCAATCTCAATGTGTTTGATGCGTTCATGAAACACAGGGCTGACATCAATGTGGATGGCAGATTAATTGTCGCAGTAAAGAATCATGGGCTGTGGATGAGAAACGCCCATGTCAGTCAACAGGCCCCGTAACAAGAGAAGTTCACAGGTAGCCACGGTCATGACCCGGTACTCGGTTTCAACGGAAGAGTGTGAAACAGTGCCCTTTTTCTTGATACGCCAGTAGATAAGACTGTATCCCAAAAATGTGCAATAACCTATAATTGGCCGATGAGTAGTGGGACATAACGCCCAATCAGAATCGCAGAAGGTACTAAATTGAAGTGTATTATCAGCACGTAATTTTGGGTTTCGCTAGTCGGTTAGTGACCACTCTTTATTCGTTATTACATCGGGTCCACATATTACCCTGGTGATGATTTACGTTGATAACATGATCATTACGAGTAGTGATCTGACCCATATTGAGCGAGTCAAGGTCTTTATTCGCTCCAAATTCTGGATTAAAGATATGAATAAGCTAAAATACTTTTTAAGGATCGAACTTGCACTCTCGCGTACAGAATATTTTCTTGTCTCAACAAAAGTACACCCTTGATATTTTGAAGGAGTCTGGCCACCTTAGGGTTAAACCAGTCGATTTTTCTATGGTATAAAACCTAAAATTCAACGCCACTGATGTCCCATCACTCAAGGATCTTGACATATATTGGCGCCTGGTTGGGCGCTTGATCTATCTGACTGTTATTTGATCTGAGATAACCTTTACGGTTAACACTCTCAATCAGTTCATGCACTCACCTCACTAACCGCACTTGGATGCCGCACTGCGGATCCTCCGATACCTCAAGTCTACACCTGACAAAGATATTCGGTGGGCAGGACAAGTAGGCAGCGTACGGAGATGAGCTTGGCAACGGGTGCAAAAGTCTCCTGATAATCGACGTCCTTTTGCTGGGTAAAACCCTTGGCTACCAGCCGTGCCTTGTATCGTTCAATGTTGTCGTCGTCCTGATAATTGATTTTGTAGACCCACTTGCAACTGATGGCCCATTTGTGTGGTGGCAAGGGAATAACGGTTCATGTGTTATTTTTTTCAAGTGTCTGGATTTCGGCCTGCATGGCAGTGCGCTATTCTGAATGTTGGACAGCGGCAGAGAAGCTAGAGGGTTGGACTGTCGAAGTGATGATACTGAGAAAAGCCCTATGGTTCCCTGAAAATATGTGATAAGCCAAATAATTTTCTGTAGAATATTTCGTTCCTGTAAGAGACGCAGAGAACAGGTCACTAGGAGATGAACGCATCGAGTAGCATTGAAAGTCAGTAAGATATCGGTTGGTGTTTGTGGGCCTAGTGGAATGCCTAATTGGACAGTAGTATCGGTTTGAGCTGGCATTGGAATGGATTAAATTTTGGTTGGATTGGTTTGTGCTGGAGCGCCTTGGGCTGAAGGCAACGAAAGTTGGGCTGGGTCCAGCGATGGAGCTGCCTGGACCAACGAATCGGGTTGGGCCGGCTACTCGCTAATTTGGGGTAAAGAAGGAAAATCTTGTGATGGATTTTGGGATAAAGAAGGCAAATTTTGTGGTGGATTTTGAAATAAATTTTTGTAAGGAAAAATAGATTCATGAAATATGAAATCATGACTTACAATAAAAATATTTTCCTCAAAATCAAAAACTTTGTAGCCTTTCTTGCCTGGTGGATAATCTACAAATACATATTTTTTTTCCATGGGTCCAAATTTATCTGAATTGAAAGTGTGCAAATAGCAAAGACAACAAAAAGATTCGAAGATGTGTATATGATGACTTATTATGGAATAATATTTTCAAATATGATTTATTATTAAGAATTTTCGTAGGGAAATGATTAATAAAGTGGACAGTAATGAGGATGTACTCTACCCAAAATATCTTTGGTAGACCTGATTGAAAACTAAGTGAGGGAGCTACCTCTAATAAATATCTATATTTTTGCTCAGCTACCCTATTTTGTTGTAGAGTATTGACAAAGATAGTTTCATGAAGAATTATATTTGCACTGAAAAGGATTGCATTTCAATGGATAACAGTTTGAGTGCATTATTAGATCTGATTTTTTATTTTGGAGGAAAATTGTCTTTGCCATGGCATAAAAGCCTTTCAAGCAGGATTGCGTTTCAGATTTATTTTTCATTAAATAGATCCAGGTACATCTAGTATGATCATCCGCAATACTTAAGAAATATCTTGTTCTGCTATGCGAAGGGGTAGAATATCCTCCCAAAATATCACAATAAATTAAATAAAAGAAGAAATGCTTTCTTTGGTACTAATTGGAAAAGATTTCCTAATAAGTTTGGCTAAAGGATAAACTCAGCAATGGAAATTATTTTTTTCAAAAGGAATATTAATACATTTTAAAAAACTTATTAGGTGATTCTCAGATGGATGTCCTAAACGCTAATGTCATAAATCTAAAGGTAATTTTTTATGGTGGCTGGAGTAACAAGCTGATTTTCTGCGCTCGCTGAAATACTACATTCCATCTCTTTCCTGACCCATCTCAATCGTCTTTTTCATGGACAGGTTAAAAAATGCATAGAATTTTGGAAAAAATATTGCAGCGTAATTTTTTGTGGTAAGCTTACTCACAGATATCAGATTATGTGTAAAAGAAGAAACATATAAGGCTTTTTACTTAATTCTAAATCTGGCCCCAAATTAATTCGGCCCATATGTGAAGCAGGTGCAACCAACCCGTTTGGCATACCAATTGGTTGATTCGTATAACTTTTGAAACTCAAATTCCACTCAAACGGTATCATGTGATCCGATGCACCATTGTCTATAATCAAACGATTATAGTTTTCAGTCATACCTACGAAGTGGGCTGACTAGGTCGAATGGCCTAGCTGGAGAACCAACCTGCGCCGAATGGGCCGCATTAGAGTTGATGTGTGTCAAGAGGTGGTTGTACTGCTTGGTTGTGAAGGGAAATAGCGAAGAAGAGCTATCGACGGTCCCTTTGTTATCCTCTGACATGGTTTAGAGGAGCGATAGTCGATCCGACAAGTGAGGACCGGACTGGGCTTTGACGGTGAGATTGGAATGAAGCTCACCGAGGCGTTGGAAAACTCCGGGTAGTCGCCGGACTAGGCTTAGGCCGATGTGGTGGGCTGCTATCAATTTCTGTGTAAAAATTAGGCTAATGCGAGCTGCTACCAATTTCTTTGTAAAAATTAGGTTGTTGGGCCTGAACTTATCCACTTGGCTGCTGGGCCTGCACAGCCTTGGGCTTTTAGTCGTGAACTGATGTAATTTGGGCCTGGAGAACTTTACCTGCTGGAAACAGTGACTCACATGGCTGTTGGGCCTCCACTGCCTCTTCACTGGTGACTCCTTCCTCCCTATACTTTCCCTTGCTTTCCTCTTAGATCAACTGCTGTCGCCACCAAGCCTTCTCAACCTTCTCCACCTTCACTCCTCTCGTCCTTAACACCAATTCAAACGACTTAACACCAATTCAAACGACGCGGAGAAAAACGTCTCAGATCTTAGATCTCTGGTGACTGGATGCCGTGGCGGTTTGATTGGGATTGTGTTCGAGGTTTCTGTGGTCAGGTTCAGGGTTCTAGGCCATCGACTCGGTCAGTTGATGATGATCAGTTGATGATGATGGTGACGATGGCCTCGGGAGTGGCGGATCTGGTTAGGACGACTGGCCTTGAGCTGTCGACTAGCGGCAGCGTAGATCCAGGTGAATAACCTAGCTCTAATACCATGTAAAGTACTGCTTTTTATTATTGTGAATGAAATCAAGCTTTGGAGATGTACATCAATAATCTCAGTCCTAATCTATATATATATAGCTTCGCGCGTGTTGTAAATCCAAGCGTAAAGTACAACGTATGTAAAGCTGTAAAGTGACCATGCTCAGGCATGAAGACGTGACCATGTTCAGGCGTGAAGGTGTGACCATGCTCATGCGTGAAGAGGTGAGCATGCTCAGGCGCGAAGTTGAAGTTGATATTTTAAGACTGGCCGAGGCACTTGCATGTGGCAGGAGCTTCAGCCAGTGGCGCTCTCTTCTTTATTTCTCGTTAGCAAATTTAAGTTTCCTGTATCAACTTAAGTGACTGCAGCTATTATGGAATATTCCACCTGCAGCAGTCATTGTGGAATATTGCACCTATAGTATTTGTGGACTCTGTCCTTGCACCTGACCTTTCTGGAACAATACATCTCTATGTATAAATAGAAGGATTGTATTAGCATAGATTTATTCTGATTATGTACATATCAATTTCTTATCAAAAAAATAAAAAATGCTTCTCAAATCTAACATGCTCACTTCTCAAATTTAACATGATATCAGAGCACCATCAACCTTCATCTTGATTTCAAAACACTATCAACCTTTGTGCAGTCAGCCGTCATATGCCACCGACTCCACCACCAGTTTTTTTTTTTCCAACCAACCATCCTATGCCCAATCAATTCGATTGGCCAGCGCGACGGTGCAAGGCGTGTTGGCCTTCCAAGGCTTAGTAGGAGTGAGTTGTTTGTGACAGTGTCGGTTTGTCACGAGTGAGGCGGAGGAAGGAGAAACTAAAACCTAGTTTTCCAAAAAGAATATATATCACTGTCATTTGTGCTTTTTGGGTAAATATTACTGTCCAACAGTTGGTGAGCCCTTTGGTAAGCTTAGGCCCAACATTGTTTTGTGCCCAACACCAACCTAGGCCCAGTTTGACAGCCCAGCGGGCCAATTTGCTCAACCATGGTAAAAAAAAAAAAAAACAGACCTCTCAGATGCGAAGCCCAGTTCGACCCCATTTGTAGGGTCATTTGTCGCGCATCTGAATCATGTCAGAAGATAATAAAAGGATCATCGATACCTCTTCTCCGTTATTTCCCTTCACAACCGAGCAGTACAACTAGCTCTTGTTACTCATCAAGTGTAATGTGGCCCATTCGGCCCAGGCTGATCCTTCGGTCCAGCTAGCTCATTCGACCCAGTCAGTTCACTTTATAGGTATGGTTGAAAACAGTAATCGTTGGATTATAGACAGTGGTGTATCGGATCACATGACACCGTTTGAATGGAATATGAGTTCCAAAAGTCATACGAATCAACCAATTGGTATGCCAAACGGGTCGGTTGCATCTGCTTCACATACGAGCCTAATTAATTTGGGGTCAGATTTAGAATTAAGCAAAGCCGTATGTGTTCCTTCTTTTATACGTAATATGATATCTGTGAGTAAGCTGACTAAAGAAAAAAATTGCGCTGTACTTTTCTTTTCAAAATTTTATGTATTTCAGGACCTTTCCACAAAGAAGACGTTTGAGATGGATGAGGAAAGAGATGGACTGTACTACATCAGCCAGCACGAAAAATCAGCTTGTTACTCCAGACATAAAAAATTACCTCTAAATTTATGGCATTAGCATTTAGGACATCCACCTGAGCGTTGCCTTATAAGTATTTTAAAAGGTATTCATATTCCTTTTGAAAATAATGATTTCTGTTGTTTAGTTTGTCCTCGAGCCAAATTTGTTAGGAAACCCTTTTCAATTTGTACCAAAAAAATCATTTCTTCTTTTGATTTAATTCATTGTGATATTTGGGAAAGATATTCTATCCCTTCTCATAACGGGGTAAGATATTTTTTAACTATTGTGGATGATCACACTAGATATATTTGTGTCTATTTAATGAAAAAAAATCTGAAACACAATCTTGCTTGAAAGTTTTTTATGCCATGGCAAAGACCCAATTTTCCTCCAAAAAAAGAAAAAAGAATGAGATGTGATAATGCACCCTATTTGTTATTCATTGAAATGCAGTCCTTATTTAGTGCAAATAGAATACTTCATGAAACTACCTGTGTTAATACTCCACAATAAAACGGGGTAGGTGAGCGGAAATATATACATTTATTAGAGGTAGTTTGCTCCCCCTTCGTTTCCAATCAGGTCTACCAAAGATATTTTGAACAGAATGTATCTTCACTGTTGTCCATATTATTAATCGCTTGCCTAAAACAATTCTCAATAATAAATCACCTCTGGAAATGTAATACCACAAAAACCATTTTACATACATCTTCAAACCTTTGGCTGTCTTTGCTATGTGTATATTTTCAATTCAGATAAATTTGGACCCATGGAAAAAAAATTATATATTTGTACGTTATCCACCAGGCAAGAAAGACTACAAAGTTTTTGATTTGGAAGAAAATATTTTTATTGTAAGTCGTGATGTCATATTTCATGAATCTAATTTTCTTACAAAAATTTATCTCAAAATCCATCACAAAATTTTCCTTCTTTATTTCAAAATTCATCACAAAATTTTCCTTCTATACCACAAAACAACCCGCAGCTGGCTCAGCCCCATTTGTTGCTAGACTCACCACTTTCGCTCGTCGAGCCAACCCCGTTGCTAGAGTCAGCCCAAGATGAGCCACCACAAACTGATCTAGCTGAAATTCAGTCCATTCCATAATCAGCTTAAATCGATGCCTTTGTCGAATTGAGGCATTCCACTCGGCCCACAAAAACCCCTAGATATCTTGCTGATTTTCAATGCTCCTCGGTGAGTTCATCCCCCAATCACCTGCTCTCGACGTCTCCGACAGATACTCAATATCCTACAGAAAATTAGTTGATTTATCATAGATTTTCAGAGAACCATAGGGTTTTTCTCAGCACCATCAATTCGACAGTCGAACCCTCCAGTTTCTAAACCGCCGTCCAACATCCAGAATGACGAGCCGCCATGCAGGCCAAACTTCATGCCCTTAAAGAAAAAAACATATGGACTGTTACACCCTTGCCATCACACAAACGAGCCATCGGCTACAAATGAGTCTACAAAATAAAGTATCGGGCCGACGACAGCATTTAAAGGTACAAGGCACGGCTGGTAGCCAAAAGTTTTACCCAGTAAGAGGGCATTGATTACGAGGAGACTTTCGCACCCGTTGCCAAACTCATCTCAATGCGCTGCCTACTTTCCTTGGCCGACACCAAGGGCTGGACCCTCCACCAGATGGACGTTAATAATACTTTTTTGCAGGGTGATCTAGACGAGGAAGTTTATATGCATTTGCCCCCAGACTACGTGCACCAAGGGTCGAAACATGCCCGAGTTTAAAGTAGGCATCGCGCAATTGCTATGCAAAGTTTTTCGGTGATCTCTAATCTTTTGGATTTTGGGAGTCAGCGAGTGATCATTTCATGTTTGTTATTACATCGGGTTTACATATTAAGTTGGTAATGATCTATGTCGATGACATGATCATTACTGGTAGTGACCCGGCACATATTGAACAGGTCAAGGTCTTTATTCGCTCCATATTTCGGATTTAAGATCTGCGTAACCTGAAATATTTCTTAGGAATCGAAGTTGCACGCTCGCGTACGGGCATTTTCTTGTCTCAACAAAAATATGTACTCTCGGTTTGAGATCACCTTTTCGGTTAACACTCTCAGTTAGTTTATGTACTCATCTCACCAGCCTCACATGGATGCTGCACTCCGGATCCTCCGATACCACAAGTCTGCATCTGGAAAAGGTATTCTTTTACATGGTGACAATACTCTTCAGCTTAGTGCATACTGCGATTCTGATTGGAAGTCCTGCCCCACTACGGGCCGATCAGTTACAGGCTATTGCACATTTTTGGGAGACAGTCCTATCTCCTGGCGCACCAAGAAATAGGACACTGTTTCGCGCTTTTTTGCTGAGGCCGAGTATTTGGCCATGGCCGTGGCTACCTGTGAACTTCTCTGGTTATGGGCTTTGTTGGCTGACATGGGCGTTGCACATCCACAGCCCATGATCCTTTATTGCGACAATCAATCTGCCATCCACATTCCTGCCAACCCTGTGTTTCACGAGCGCACCAAACACATTGAGATTGATTGTCACATTGTTCGGGAACGGGTCCAAACTGGTGACATTCGGATCAGGCATATTCACACCAATGAATAATTGGCTGATCTTTTCACCAAGACTTTGGGCCGGGCCCAATTCCTTTATCTGTCTGACAAGTTGGACGTTTTCGATTTGTACCGCCCATCTTGAGGGGTGTGTGTTTAATCCAGCTGCAGCTATTGTGGAATATTGCACCTGCAGCAGTCATTGTGGAATATTGCATCTGCAGTAGTCATTGTGGAATATTGCACCTGTAGTATTTGTGGAGTTTGCCCTTGCACCTAATATGTGGACTATTCAACACGCCTAGACCTTCCTGGAACAATACATCTCTGTGTATAAATAGAAGGATTGTATTAGCATAGATTTATTCTGATTATGTACATATCAATTCTTGTTAAAAAATCAAAAATGCTTCTCAAATCTAACATGCTCACTTCTCAAATTTAACATTTCCAAATAGCAGTATCAGAAGAAGTATAATGACTGAGGGAAGAAGTTCTAGCCGATGGCAGTTTGGATGAGCTGGATGCCTTTGTTGAATCCAAACAACTTGGATACGTGGGCTGAATTTCTATTTCGTGTTTTCACCAGGACTTTGTTTTGATCGGTAAAGCATGATTCACTGAAGCAATCATCATTTCGTACTAAATACGAAGCCGAAAATCGAACAATCTGAATAATCAAAAGACAATTGAACCGTTACCAACAAGAAAAATCCAGCTTGTGAAATGCCGACTCTTCTTACTTTTTTTTTTTGTATACGAACCGTACAATTAATGGTTTTGCTCTTTTAGAACATGAGTTTGTTCTCTTAGTGGATTTTGCAGATTCGAAGTTTGCCATGTACTGTTGGATGATAGTGTTATCGATGCAAGTATATCGTGCACCATCCAAGCATACTTAACACGAGAAAACGAACCGGATCTGGTTGCCTCACCCAACTGCACCTACAAATCGAATGTCATTGTTTGCTAAGGAAAACGCATTTACAATACAACCACACCTTCCATCCTACAAATCGAAATGTCGTAGTTTGCTAAGTAAAACCTCAATTCCCATAACCTACTATTACTCTAAACCTCAATTCCCATAGTTGTTACGTTGATTGTTTTAAGTTGTCATTACTATTTATGATTCTGGTTTCATTATCTTCACTATTTCAGATTACCATTGTCATTTTTAATTTGATATCGCAGTCTAGGAAAGGGTAGAGACCCACAGGGGAGGGAAGAGGAGCCTGCAGAATCAGTAATAATTCTAAACATGAATGCTGGTTAGGCGCTTCAATGTCAGCAGCAGCAACGGCATCAGACATGCAGCACAGCCACAGGCAAGCAAGTAAATTTAAAGCTCTGCCTTTCTTGCTATAGTAAATTTATTTGTATTCATTAATTGCCATCCATCCCTTTGCCTGATTCCTTGTCTCAAAACCCACAAAAAATGTATCATACATTTGCGTTGTCGATTACGACTATCTGGTTTATCATTTGTCAAGAATGGTTGATTCAGTTATAAGCCATCTTTTTTCTTAACCATGTGATGAGATGGTAATAAAAATTTCGTTATCTTTCGTCCTTCACAGATCCTATCACATATTGGGTCATTATTTTACCTCTATTCGATTGACTATTTATTCTATGAAAAAAATAATAATAGAATCATCTAATACGAGCTGATTAATAACTGATTAATACAAAGCCTAATTGCCACTACAAAGTAGTCGATCTTGTACTTACTTCCTGTTCGTATAAAATTCCAATCATGTCACTGTTAGGACACCTCTAAAAGCATTGGAAAGCAACTATTTTTAGCTGTATCTTCTGTGCTTATTCCATTTAAGGAATCAATTACAGCTTACAATTATGAGACAACTGAAAGTATGAATACTTTATCTTTTTTGCTAGTCATGGATGCTTATCTTAGCAAACAAACAACTGCATATATGATTTAGCAGCTGTGGTATGAGAATCAAGATTTAACAAACATCGTGATTATTGTGCAAAGTTCATGTTCCGTTTAACCGGTAATACATTGCAGGCAACAGCCAGATTCTATTTAGCAGCTGTGGTATGAGAATCAAGATCTAACCCTGAACACTGAAAAAAGGTCCAACGCTAAACGTAGAAATCACTTCAGTATGTACATACTTAAAACATCAAAGCAAAGAAATTTCGGATCATGAATCATCAAGTCCACGTTGAATCATTGAATCAGATCTTGTCTATGCCTGGAACACCAGATTTGCTGTTATTGTAATCATCGTACTGTGAAGCAGATGATTGTTCACACGATGAAAATGAAATCACTTGATTACTGAAACTGATAGAAACACGAATCGAAAAAAATCCAGTTTTATGCTAATCACTTTTACATCAGGCAGAGTTCCTACAACAATCAACATGAATTTGGAAACAATTACACATGACAAGAGATCACAGATTAGCCAAATCTAAGTCGACAACAAACAACTAAAGCGAAACCAGATAAACCTACGCACTTCTAACTTGAATAATCCTCCTCAAAAGCAAGCACAGCAAATCTCAAAGGTCTACAAATTTTACCTTTGCCAAAGTTAGGTTGCTGAACACACAAAACAAAGGGAATGAAATCTAAGCACTCGGGCAAAGTCAATACCCGAACCCATTTCCCCTCGCCCCTCATCGACTTATGATGAGTCGCGTTTCCATTTGCCTCTACGACAAAACATACGCTAGGTGAAGCGAGGATCTTGAAAAGGTGCGTTCTTGACTTCTTCCCACTCCCTTTCTGTTGCTGCCATCCATTGAAGAAACACACTTAAAATTAATCCAATTGTGATAATTCTGTTTTGTATTATAAGCCTTTCTAAAATATAAGCTAAAGCTTGTTTAGAAAAGGGTTCGAGCATCTTACATGTTCGTGATCAAGGATTCTCGATCATGACAGCAGCCTTAATCCTTTCCACAGTGCACTTGATTAGGTTGTTAATGGTTGCAATGGAGCCAAGAGACAGCTTAGCAGTAGGGACCGAATCAACCAGAATTTGAAATGCAACGGTCAAGAGAGATCCGCCTGTTCCTCCACCGCCTATGATTCCACTGCCATGAGCCGGCGAGGGGCCATCAGGGAGGATTGCAAAGCCAGAGGGCAGGAGGGCCACGTAGTCAGGGTCACCACCACTCAAGACTACGTTCATGGCGACAATGTCGACTGGAGCGTAGATCACATAGGAGCCGGTTGAGTCCGTGCAGCTCTCTTGTAGTATTAGCATGTTGCTCTGGGTCGAGTTAGCACTCTGCATAAAAGATGTCCAGGAGAATTATATATCAAGATGAGCCGCAAAAATGAATGTTGGTTGGTCAGTAAGCAGCGATGAACTTACATTCACACGTAGTAGAGAGACACTGTTTCCTGGATCACGGCCATTCGCGATGTGTGCCATTTCTTGAACAAGGCCACCATTAGATAAGATATCCCACTACATATATTCCACAAAAACCGTGCGTTGTTATCAGTCTATAGATTAAAGCTTATGTTGTAAGAGGTAAACAAATGAGTGCAATATCTCACTTAATAAAAATTTATGCCAGGTTCATACCTCATTCCTTGAATTTTCATCTCTAAGGAAGTCGAAGACTCTTTTTGGTGAGACAGGCATCCAAAAGGAAGTAGCAGCACTAAGCACAATGCCGGGAGGCCTGCCTGGATCATCCATGCTCTTACGGGTCATTACCCTGACATCATCGACGCCGCTTCCTGATACCGTAGTCCATGTGTTGGCCGTAGAAGCGCCAACTCCACTGCAGAAGCTCATGACCATCCTCTCCGCTAGCTTCATCATACTCTTCCTCCCTTCCGGACTCGTTATAACTATGCAACAAAATCGTCAAAATAAGCCATGGAACATCGGACAACATTTTTTTTTTGTATATCCATTGATGAAAGCATCAGGTTCAGAATTTTCATTACCACCGCCATCTACTGATGGAATGTTGCTTGCCATCAAGCTAGCTAGTCTTTCACACTGCCTCTCTAGGGTGGCGATCCATCTCTGAGCTCCAAATGCAAGGCCGGAGTTGACCAGTGCATGGTACATGTTGTGTGTTGGCCTGTCATCGACTTCGACATGTTCAACCCACATGACCTGAATGCAATCCAACACATTTTTTTAGTACTATAAGAATATGCATAGACACAACGATGCGACTAATGTTATCAAACCTTCGAGTATCCATTTTGCGTCTCTTGTATGACGCAACCAGAAGGCCTTCTTCGACACCTTGGCATGGTTCCATGGTGCAAGTTCTCCAAAGAAACATCAACAATGGCCCAGGTGCCATCGCCGTGCTGCTTACAGTACCTCACAAAATAGTTCTCGCGTGTTGGAACAAGGGGCGATGGTACTTGAAACTCTGCTGTCATCTAAGTCACAATTCATAAAGCAACTGCTTAGTAAGTCGCCGTGAACAATTTACCATGGAATACAATTCAGACAGTAAAGTACTCCTTTGAAAGAAATTGCTAATAATGAATTACATAAAGTTGATTGACTTGGCTTAAGCAGTAGGGTAAAAGAAAACATTGTTTACCACTTGAAGAGCGCCATTGTAATTTCCAGCCACACCAGTTGAAAGTACTTCGAGTGTCATTGCTCTCGACACAACCCCAGAGAAAACACTTGACCATTGATTCTGATTAACAACACGGAATGACGCAAAAGAAGAATATTGCACAATAGTCAATAGACGATAGTCATGGAAAATAGCAATGAGTTAGCTGCAGTTGCCATACATACTAAATAGGCTGAAGGTGGCACTTACCACATCCATGAGGATCTCGACGAGGTTGACATGGTTCATGATCACGATACCAGAGCTCCGCGATGCTTCAGATTTCAAGCCCAATGGTGTCGGTCCGATTCCCCTAGGGAAAGTCCTGAAGTACTCCTCTTCACTTAGGACCTCAGTGGAGTTATCAGCACTTGGGATCCACAGAGGTTCCCCTGCCTGAGCCATCCTAATAAGCTCCTCCATCGCTGCAACGGCCAGCTCAACTATCATAGGTTTATCTGCCTCGCTTGGCCCTGTAAATGTTCTGAGGAGATCACTAGGACCACCGCCGTACATGTCCCCTCCAAGCATCCCTGGAGGAGGCCCATAGTGTCCTACTCCAAGATCAAGGGACCTTGAAGGCAGGTGAGGAGGAAGGTTTGGGTACGCGACAAGTGGCTTCCCTACGAACTTTGCAGCAATTGTCGATATCCTATCGATCTGTAAATCATAATGGAGAGTGAATATTAGTTTTTACCAATGACTTTGACCAAAATGATTAATTAGCGTTTTTAGGGTCACAGCTGGTTCGGCAACTCAACCCGCTATCTTTATTATAGCAAGAGAACTAAATGTGGTAGATGAAAAATATTGAACAAAGGCAAACCTCGGCTCTTAGGTGAGCATTCTCGATCCTCAAATGTTGTTCATCAAATGACATTTCACCAAGTGCAGCAGGGCCGCCGCAGTTGGGACATGCCGCATTGCTAATAGCTTCCTTAAACCTTATGTTATCCGCCCTCAGCCTATCATTCTCAGTTCTTAGCTGCTGGTTCTCACTGCGCTCGTGGTGTGCCTATAATTTCAAAGTGAAATCACAATCATATAGATTGTTACAATGACAAAGCATACACTGCAAGGATCCAAAAACTTAACCCCTAGTGTTTATCGTAAGAAATATATTGAGTTAGTGCAAATTTACCTTCATTTGAGTACGCTTGTTTTGGAACCAAAATTTCACTTGGAGCGGCTCCAGATTCAGCCTACGGCTCAACTCCTTCCTTTGCTTATCATCGGGGTGAGGGCATTCCTTGAAGAATCTGCTCATCAAATAGCACATCAACATATATACATATCCTTCAACATAATCAAAGCTAGATCTCTAAGTAAACAAGCCAAAACACTTTGACCTCCTCATATCATTCTTCCACTCTTTCTTCTAAGGCCTTGCTATAAAATGGGTAACGTTGTATGGTCATGATGAAATTTATCGAATTTCCACTAGGTGATCAACATCGAGCCCTGATAGCCATAATTTGAGTACAGAACGTGGATTATCCTGCAGAAGTAATGATCCAGAAAAACTTGTGCCGATCGTTTAAATTAATCAACACCTTTGGTTACAAAAGTTCCTTAGCTTCCTAGATGATCACCCAAATCAAAGCATATGGCGTGTCATCTAAAAGCTTTCTCAGGCTTGACACATATAGCCATCTTTACCTATACAAAAGCCCAGGCATCAAGGCTATCAACTACGCTAAACCTTAACTATACAATTACAACAATCACATTCTCCACTATATGATCCAGAAAAACTTGTGTGCAATCATTAGAAGACTTTGGCGTTAGCAACCATTACTATTGCGCACTCAAATATAAAATATGTAGATAAAAAAAATAGAAAGAGTTGCAACACTTTGACTTAAACATGAGCTACAAAATATGAAATATGCATCTTACTAGTATTTTAGACGAAACGGTTTAAGCGATAGAGAAATGCTTACGCTTCCAGTTCCTGAATCTGCTGTTGAGTGTGGCGATGATAACGCTTCCTCTTAGTTTTCTGCTTGGGATCCTGATCATCACCCGAGAGCACATCCAAGTTCTCAGTAGCTGATCTACTGCTCTCGAACTCATCCTCCACTCTCATCTTACGCATCTCACTTTCAGTTTTGTAGCCGCCCGTTGCCTTGTCCAGGAGTTGGTGGTGAGTATCAAACATGTTTGGCTGATACATTTTTCCTTTAGTCCTGGCTTTCTACAATGCAAAAGCTGCATAGCATATACAACAAAAATGAAAGCCATATAAACAATTTAGAAAATTGTTAAACAACAAATACTATGAGTATCAAGGCAGTGCAATTGCCACAACAATTAATCCAAACTAGTGTAAAAGACTCTCATTTATAGGAGGTCAAACCAAAGAAAAAGAGACCGAGTAAAGGTTTGTTATAAAGTATGATCCGTGTAGATCTTGCTTGATATTGTGTCGAATCATATACGATCGATGTGTTTCCATATCCACAGAAATGCACCAAATTAATACTTGATTCTTTAATCGCGAGATAAATTCATGTAGTTAAAAATCAGTGTCTGAAACCTAACCAATGTGTACGAATCGACCGTCAAATGCACCCACCAAAGATTTTTATTATAACCCTCTAAATCATGAACAAGCAAACACACGTACCGCAACTTATCATAGTAGAAAATGAACTCACAAACAACACCCTAATACACAAAAAAGGTCTCCGAATTAACAACTCGGTCGTTGAATTATTAAAATCCTGTCACTAAAACTATAAAATCCATCATAAACCAACTTATCACTCATAAATTCGAACCATCAATAAAGAACTCAAAGTCATCAGCGGCGCATTCAAGCTCGAAAACGTGATCAAAACGAACAAGATCTCAACAAAATAACAAATCAAAAACACATACCGGCCTGCAAGCAGATCGAGATTACAAGCTGCAAGCTGAGCTCAAGCAAAGCTGAAATGATTGACTAGGGCATCATCAATCGCCATTGCAAGAACTCTGCATATATACACAAAAGTTACAATGAGAAGAGTACTAAGCTGATTCTTCGTTATCAAACTCATCAGTTATTTTTTCTTCATCAAACCAAAAAGGAAAACCCTAAACTTTCTCTCTCTTTCCCCTTTTTTTCCTTATCACTTTCTCTTTCTACTTTTTTCGTGTGTGGGTATCGTTGTCTGAACTAAAAAGCAGAAGAAAATGACCATTACTTGTTGATTTTATTTTCACTAATTAAATTTATTTTATAAGATTAAAATCATGTGGCAAATCACTGTTAAAAAGGTCTTTTTAGATTCCAAGAAAAAAAAGGACAAATTATTGTTAGACTTTGAGTTGACAAACTGGTAAAAAGTGACCATTGACACAACCCCAAATTTCAACCCTAAAAAATATTAAACGCTTCCAAAAAGAGAAAAATAAAAGTAAAATTGTTAGATTAATTTGTAACGTATAAATCCCACGCTAATCTCGCTCCTCAAACATCATAACGTAATCCCTTCTTCAGAAAAAATAAAATAGGTTTATATATAATCATCATAATACTTACATGGAAAAATCCTAGAAAGAGAAAGCCGGAGATACTCCAAAGAGAAATATATAAGCGATAGCTTCTCCGATCTGGGTTTCCCACAAAGCCAAAAGGGTCATCAGCGAACCCCCTTGCACGGCAGTCCACGGTGACGACAGAGCCACCACACAACAACTACAGCCACAACCACCACCACCACCACAACCACAACCACAACCTCACCAACTCTTTTGGTGAAGTTAGAGATGAGAGTGAGGTTGAAGAGAGGAGGAGAAAAACCGTTGGAGGTGAAGGAGAAGAGGAGTAAATGCAGACAAAGAAAAGGGGGAAGAACTTGAATATGATGAAAAAATAAATAAAAAGGAGGAAAAAAGGAGAGGGTTGGAGAGTGTATGGAGATGATGGTGTGGTGTGATAATGCATTAATGGTGAGGGGGTGTGTGTGGGGTTGAGGTGGAGTAAATGCTATGTTCTCTCTATTGTAAAGATTGATAGAGAGATATGCGTGAAAAGATGATGAGGAGGAAATTTGGGCATATGACAGGGGATTTTGGATTGTGGTTTTATTGTATATGATCAATAATAACACATTATGTAATTTGTGTGTTTTGACTGTCAAAATATTGTTGTTTCTGTGTGACTGTTTTTTGGTCTTGAATAGCTAAAATGTCGTTTTATTGTGTGTGTATTATAAACTTGTGTGATTTTAACTTAAACTTAATTGATTAAGTAAATTAGGATTTATATATGAATGTGTTATATTTTTGCCAAGGTTTTATCTCAACATGCCCATTCGAATAAATACCTTTCTTGACCTGAAAACACACATATTTGCATGACATTGAGTGTTGAGTTATTGAGGACTACCGTGCTTGATATCTCATTGAAGTTTTGAACTCAAAATCAATTGACAATTAATGAAGTTGTTGATCATTATATATATATATATATGGGTTTACCTTTTGTGTTGCAAAAGATAATCAATAAATTTATACAAGAATAAAAAAACATCATTTTGAGTTGTGTTTTTTATTTTTTTCCCTTTATAATTATTCACCAAACAAGATTATTAAAAAAAATATTGAAATAAATAAAAATTATAACTTTTGTTACAACCCATGTCATAGGAAAACTTTCATCAAATAAAAAAAAACCACATAATCCATTATCTTGCATACCATGATTCTTTTTTTATTTTGTTAGGTTGATTTATTAATTATCATAGCACAATCCATATCACTCTTACTATAAAATGATGCTTTTGGACTTTGTATCATAATTTTGGCTGCTTTTTGCAGCACATAAGATTTGCATATATATAGGTTAGGTTGTTGGTGGTGTAGCTTGGTTGTTATAAACTGCACATCTTTTTTTCATGAATTGTATCTTATTCTATAATGAATGCACAATTATTTGTTTTTAAGCCGTAATTCACAATAGAACTAGATACAGTTCACAAAAAAAGAGGTGCAGTTTACAACAACCAACATGACTATTGTTCCAGCACTAATGATTTTTCTATGTATATATATGGATCTACTTTCATGTTGCAAAAGATAGGCAAGGAGTTTCGACAAGGGTCAAAAACATGATTTTGAGTAGTGTTTCTTTTCTTTTTTTGTTTTTTTTCTTTTCTTTATAATTCTTCACTAAACAAGATGATTAAGGAAAAATATTGAATCAGATGAAAATTATTATTTTTGTTACAATTCATGTGATAAAGACAAAATTTCATCAAGCAAAGAAAAAAAATCAAAGAATCCCTTATTTAGAATATCATGATTAATTTTCTTTTTATTAGGTTGATTTGTTAAATATCACAAACACAACTTATTTCATTTTTGTTATAAAATGATGATTTTTAGATTTTACAGTACAATTTTGACTATCTTTTGTAACACAATAGGTTATATATATATATCTCCATGTAGTATACTGTCTGTCACACGCGAGTGAGTTGTATATCTCAACAGGTGTTTTGAGTTATTTTACGATCCGTTATAGTGTAGTATAAAATTGACTTGTTTTGATTTCTTTGATGACTAAATTTCATCATTTTGCTTTTAATAGAGGCGAAGCGTTATATTTTGGGACCGTGTGTATACGACCACAATAGCGGAAAAAGAGAGCAAAGAAAACGATCATTTTGCCCAACTGGTGTATCATCCGTATGATGTAGGAAGAAAATTTTAATCTTATAAAAATTAATAATAAATTGATTGTTTATAAGATCACTTATCTTGATATCGTTAATATTTTATTTGCGACATATATATCATCGTTTTTTTGATATTATTTTGATTTTATCGATAATATTTAATGGATTATTGAAAGATATATACAATACATGACACTTTTTCGTAAAAATCAAGATATCTTTTATCACAAAATGAATTTCGCATCTTTCTTTTTAGTCCATTGTCAAATCCATGAACTAATGATAAAACAAAATGAATAGAAAAAAAATATGGAAAAAGTGAATGATTTTTTTCCTTCTTTTTTTTAATGAAGTTTTAAATACTGTAATGTGAATAATTATAATTTTTTTTATCCATGTTCATGTACAGGGACGACATTGATGCAAAAATAATATAATTAAAATAACTTTAAATTATTTAGATATTTCATTTATATTTGATAATATTATCAAATATTTTCGTAAAATTTCTTTTGGATAAACAATATGAATGCATATGCCGTGTATAATATAATATGTGTGAAATTATCATGATATTACTTTTTTGTATTGAAATGATTACACTTTTCAAATTAATCGTATTACATCAAGTTGTTACAATATGTGAGATAATTTTTGTCTATTGACAAAAACTCTTGATTTTTTTTATAATAAAATATTTTCAATTGTATTGTTTTCTCGCATTAATTTACACTAATGAAAAAAATATTTGTAAACATATTCTTTTATCATGGCATATACAAAATGTTAATAATATCTATAAACTACAAAAAAGGAAGTATGAAATTTTTTTTATAGTTATTAATGTTGATTATTAAATATTTTGAAAATGAAATTATTATTAAACCTTTCAATGATAATTGAATTGATTGATATATATATATATATATATATATTAATATACGATGATATATCATGTCATATCATGATATAATATGGTAAAAGAATAATGCTCCAAATTAAAAATATATATATTGATGGGTTGGAATCAGGAAACTCATGAAGTTTATATGCTGAGTATTCCAAGATGCATGAACTCCCTTCTCAAACCCTTGCTATCTAGTTGACCCAAAAGGTGCATAATTGGCTGGAATGTATATGGGAACGCAAAAAAGTAGTAACTGCAGATTAAAATTTAATTTTAAAAAAGGTAGTTATCAAGTAGATTTGTGAGGTAGCTATCTATATATTATATTGATTGATTAATAGATTAAAATTTGTTAAACTCCTATATCACATGTTAACGATAGCATATCAGCTCTCAAATTGATATGCATAGGTTATCCACTCTGCTGTTATATGAATTTTATTTCCATTTCTTCGATCTTATAAACACAACAAGAAAGTAGCATTTATGCTCACATATTTGAAGTTTAGCCTTGATTAGTACACATTTATCTAAAAAAGCCTTAATCAAGTTGAGTTAAAGCTCGAACCAAGCTGAACATGGATATGCTAAAACTCGTTCATAGAACTAATGTGTTCTTCGTGTGATGTGCGGAGAATGTTCTATTCTTAAATATAACTAATTTTCAGAAATTTGGTTATTTATTAGGATTACTTATTCCGATATCGTTAATATTTTGTTGGTTATGTGTATATCATGTTGAATATTTATAAAATTATTTTTATTTTATCGAGAATATTTAATGAATTCTAATATATATAATATTTAACCCTCTTAATAATCATCCGGTTGTATTTTATCTCATTGAACTATAGAAATAATCCAGTCGTATCCGTCGCTAATAGTCCAGTCGCATATGGAATAGCCGAATATTCATCGCTAATTAGTGACGGAATGTGGTTCTGTCGCAATCTTCTTGGAAAATTGGTTAACGACGGATTTCTTATTCTGTCGTAAATTTACGACGGATACATGTACAATCTGTCGCAAACTCTTATTTTCTGGAATGTGAAATCAGCGACGGAAACTGTCGCTCATTAACGACAAAGATGGAATTCTAGATACAAAATTTATGTTGAAAATCAAACTTACCCGTTATATACATACAATCAAACACCCAAAATGCATATTTTGTGTCCATATCAGCATCTAATATGTAGAAAGATCTAACAATGACGTTTAAATCGCACTTAAATAGGTTACACATCAATATTGCCCGAATAACAAAAAATCCAACATATAATATTCCAACAACAAAACCTAAAATGCAGTGGCCTGTTCGTCGACGCCGGGGGAGACAGTGGATCCCGAGGATGGTGAAGAGGTCGGTCAACCGGGTTGCTACCGCACTGATATTGCGCGAAATCCACTATACCAACTGGGTTAGCTCATCAATGCATGCTGTCAACATTGCATTTCTCTCCTTCAACTCGGCGAATTCATGTGGATCTACCGAGGAAGAACTCTTTCTACCCAAGAATAGTGTGTCCTTCAGGTAGTACATGGAGCTTGTGGACCCAAGACCCTATATGCGTCCTTTCTTGCAGCCAGCCACCTGGAGGTACACCTGGCTCTACGTGTTGCTGATCTCCTCCTCAATCGGTTTCGTACCTGGCTGTGTCTCTATAAACAATCGATCCATGAAAAGGAAATAGACGGGAGCTGTAATTGATTTTGAAAAATGGTATACTTACCGTTATCTCCATCGCTTTGTCGTCATACCACATGATCTCGCCAGGCTAGTCGCCCTTAGTGTGTGTCTTCTCGAGAACCTCGATTTTCTCCGGTTTTCTTTTCACCTCCTTTTCCTGCAAACAAATATAATCAATAAAATATCACAGAGTGAACAATCATTCTAATCGACAATAAAACTAAAGAAATAAATGTATAGGGATTGATTTTGGGTAGTTAAACAAGTTACTTATTTTCTTCAAGGCGACACTGACCATAGAGATCGATCCTTGCGAATGCTTGACCTATGCTTTGTTCTTGTTCTCTTGAGCACGTTGAGATCGATCTTGAAACTGTTACAACTTCTACAACACCTTAAGAGCCTCCTTTGTCTAGTCATCGCACCAGGGGGCCTTCCTTCCCTTGAGTACAACTCGCTTGTCACGAACTCGATAGATCATCTTTGCCTTCCACATGGCCATGACGAGATCATTGTGCTCTTTCTTCTAACGGTATAACTCCAGCAACTCTATAGAAGAAATTAATAAACGATTATGGTTAATGGAGACAATTAGAACTATATAAAAACTAATTAAATATATTTTTATAATTTTAGATCTTACTCTGAAGTATCCTCACATCTTATCCCTTGCCCATTTAGGAATGTCGGGCCAACATGTCCACGGGCCAGCATATACAACTCTCGAACAACTCCATGACATGGGATACCGTGGAGTGATCATGAAACCTAAAAAATCACAAAGAACACACCGTCATCAAAATTGAACTTTAAACTAAACGTAAAAAATATTATTAAAGGTTGAATGAAGATAAAAATACATACCAAAGACCTCCATCGGGGTCCAATGTAAGTCCCAAACGATATCCACCTGTATACTCATAATCAGTCCTATTTGGTGATGGGAATGATGAGCTAAAAGAAGAAGACACTGGTGGTGTAGCAGATGAAGGAGGAATCAGTGATGGTGATGATCGATGAGCAGCCCTTTCTCTGGGGATAGGCTCTTGTATAGTGATAGTCCCTCTATCGCGAGGCATTCGTAGATAGGTAGGCATAGACATCTTCTCGTCCATATACACATCCTTTGTCTCCTTCTAGAGTTCGATCTCGTGAAAATCACCCCTTCCTCTCCCATGGTGTCGTCTCATAGGAGGGTGAATCATCGGTCTCTTACTTATATTTATTTTTTAACAATATTTATTGAGAACCTTAAGAAATTTGCATATATTTGACATCTATAAGATGAGCGAAAAATCAAAGAAAGGAAATAGAACTTATAAAATTTACCTGCAGCCCTCTGTGAATGATTAGTATCGCCCCTACCCCTCCCAAAATCTCCTCGTGACATCTACAAGTGAAAAATAAAACAGATAGCAACTTATAATCAATTCTGTTGCGAACATAAAATGAAAGATTTATATAAAAAGGATAAGGATTGTCAAATGTATGGATTTTTAATATATATCTAAAAGTTATATGTGTAGGAATGTACTATAATCATTTTCATCATCGCAGATTAACGACGGTGATTTTTCTTTCGGCTTCAAATGTAGTATTTTTTTTTGTGCCAAAATTAACTAAAAAAAAAAACACTTCAAGACTAATTTAGGTCCTAACACTCACTCAAAGACTAAATTTTTTAGGTCATTAGCAAATCCAAAATATCATTTTATGTCGTTTATACATAAGTTTTTCAAATGTACTTGAACACCGTCGCAATTTTCTAAGATTGGGAAGATTTGATATTACAGCACACACAAAAACCAACCATCATATCAACCACCCGGAACGAAACACACTCCCGATCCCTATAAATCAATTTCAATCATCAAATCAACCACCTCTGACCGAGACATACTCTTGATCCCTACAAATCAACTTCAATCATCAGAGCAAAATCAAATAAATAATCATAATCAACAATCCAATAATCAAATTCCAATCAATCCTAACATGCCAACAATCGAATCAAAGAGTCTAGAATTTACTATGTGCAAGTGACGGTGTGGTGTTGAGGGATCAGGATGGGTGGCACGGTAGTGGTGGTGAGGTCCGGTTCCTATGGTGGTATTGGCCGGCTTCGGGGTGGGTGCACCTCCTGGTGGTGATGGTTTGTCAACGAGGTGGTGGTGAGAGGTGGGGAAGAGGGAATGGCGGAGGTGGTGCGAGGTGGGAAAGGAGCGATGGGATGACAGGACTGTGGAGGTGGGATGGCAGGGCTGTGGTCTGAGGGACTTTGTTTGGCGGTGTCACACGGCGATGGGATGGAGGTGGTGCGTGGGATGGAGGTGGTGCGATGGCCGTGTGTTTGTGTAGTGCTCGAAGTAATCCAAGCGTAAATGCCTTAATCCAATCTCCAAAGTGGAAAAAGAAAAGATGAAAGATGAAAAAGTCATCTAATCTAAGATTCTCACAGTTAAAGATGGCCAAAAATCTCCCCTAAGAATGAATACAAAATGTGGTGTTTATAAAAAAAAAACTAATAACCCTAATAAAAATGAAGAAAATCTAGTGAAAATCTCGGAAAATCTTGTGAAATAACATCCGTCAAGAGCGTGACCACAACCATCACGGGCGTGATTATTGTGGTTTTTGAAAACTCAGTGTTAGCATGTCACTGTCGTGACGGATATTATCACGGGCGTGACAAATCCCAAAATGGCCGAAAATAGCATTTTTTTTCGTTTCGAACTCTATCTTGATCAATGGTATACCTTATGTAGCTCTTATATCATCATTAAATACTTGAAATGACATCATTTTCATCTCCAAAATGGCTTCGAATCATCATCTATACGTCATTTAACTATTATGCATCATCCATGCTCAAAATAGTCTCAAAATATCTGTTTACCTCCAAAACGGCTCCAAACGTCTTTGGACATCAATGCTATCATCTAATGCACGTGAGCATTACCAGAAATCATCTTCGAGGATCACCAAATCATCGCACTTCAACTCTATCACCATCAAGCCTTTTCCATCCTTTTGCAGGAATCACCAAAAGTCACTTCACTCGGTCAAGTTTACAATAAAAACACACAAACAACAGTATCAAAGCTCCAAAAAAGAAACTAAACTAAAACCACAAAATAAAAAACTCAAACACAACAAACAAAAGGTTTAACATAAATAATGTGAGTATTTTTACGCTCATCAAATTCCTCCGAGCCATACCTTTGCTTGTCCTCAAGCAAGACAATAGACTCCTGACAAAAAACAAAACAAAACGAAACACATCCGAACACATTCCATCGCTTCACATGACATGAACCGTTTCACCCATCGAACCTTCCCCATGCCTAGACATCGTTTAACCTAAAGAATAAGGACTTAATCAAACGAGATACCAAAAAAATTTCCATAGCTTGAGCAATAACGTTATCAGAATGCAAGACATGCAATAAATCATTTACACTAAATATATGTTGAAGGAACCAAACATTTTAAAGTCATCCATTATCCCAATTCACACCACATAAATTACCCCTCAAATCATTCCCTTTACATTGCCCTTCACACCATCGCAGATATTGTTACAAAAAACGTTTTTGAAACTCATTTTTAATATTCATTATATTCTATTCCCGTTACTTTCCTACGGTTAGAAATACGTCCAATGTGACTCTTCTAAGGTATAACACAATCGACGAATTTATTAAAAATAAAACTAACTTCTAAGGTAAAAAATCAAACTATGAAAAATACTAATTTATTGCACCCGAAACAAACTATAGATTTGGGTTGCTTCCCAAGAAGCGCTTGCTTTAGAATCTGCAGTCCAGCTCTTTAATGTTATTTAAAGTGCTACGCTAGTCAAGTTAAAACCTTCTTCTTCTTACGTTTGATAATTTTTTTAAAATCTTAATTTCTCAAAATGATTTATCATGAATGCCCAAATAAGATTTTTAATATATTTCGATACATAAGGAAATAAGATCAAACATGACAACTTGAAATTATCCTTATGATTAGAAAAAATATCAACATTACAAATATCGCAAAAATACAAAAAATTTGAATGAGATTGTACATTTTGAATTTCATTAATTGGGTCATACAAAGTAGACTCTTGATTCTCAATATTACCCATTTCTAATTTAGAATCAACTTGCTGAACTTCATCATCATACAAATACTTTTGCAATTCAACAAAATCATCAAGTGAAATAGAATGACCACCAAAATATGTTTCATTGTTATCCATTTTCAAGTTTGTATCATCAAATTCGTCATAGTCAAGTTCAAATTTTTTTTTTTTTTCATTCACTTCATCAAATCTTACCTCTAAAATTTCCTCTTTCAACTCATCTTCTGATTCAACTTCTTGTTTTAAACTCTTTAATTCCAATTTTTCATTATCACTTTCACTTAAAATGAATTCTTTAGATTTTTCAGGATGATCAAATTGATTTTATATTTCATTGAAAAATAGAGTTTTTAATTGACTCATTTCAAGAGTAAACTGACTAATTTGACGTTTCAATTTTTCGATGCTAAAGATGTCTTCTTGAGAATAAATTGAGCATGAGGCAATTGAGCTATTTAATTCTTGTAAGAAATTCAATGAATTTTCTAAAACATTCACTATCACTAGAAAATTCACATTGATGTTCATTTTCTTCTTTATCACCATATTTCTCAATAAAATATAAGGAAAATTAAATTCATTGTAAGAACCATTCTTAAATTGGTTTTGATTAAAATCTCAATTTAGACATTTCTTTATCATTTTTAAATATGATTAAATTTTTATTCTTTTGTGATTATTCAATTTCCTAAAATGAATTAGTAAAAAATGAAGTGTCTACTTCAATTGATTTAGATTTGAGTTGGTCAATTTGACTTTGCAAATCATGCTTGAGAGCTTTAAGTTCTGTTTCACGAATCCTAGTTTCTTCTTGAATAATACGTTGGTTATGCGCTATTAATTTAACCAATTCTTCTAAAGACTTAGAATTTGAATCTTGTGTATATGGCCTTGAGAATTGACTATGTGAATAGTCAAAAGAATGATTTTGCATAGGAATATTAAAATATTCATAAGAATAATTAGACATTAGGAATTAACATCTTAATAACCTTCATAATAATTTTGATGATCTTACCACCCTTCATAATAAGAATTATAATAAGCATTAAAATAACCTTTGTTACGAATAGATTCTCGAACCATTGGTAACATGAGATGAAGAAGAATTACATGAACTTTTCACTGGAAAAAAAAGGCTACAAACAACAAAGCCACATGAACAAGAACAAACTAAAGAACAGAACAAACAAGCACCTAATACAGCCTGCAACACAGGAGCAAGTGCACAGCCTCCAAAAGCACAAGGACTAAATTCTCCTAATCAGGTTGGTCACTGCACCAACCAAAAGAAATCGCTTAGTAGTGTTGGGAATATGAGGCAGGGACTCCATCCCCTCACTTGCAAGAACCTAGTAGGAGCAACTCAACAAATATACGGTAGAAAAACAATGACACAAACACTAAGATTTTTAACGTGGAAAACTCCTCAAAATCAAGGGTAAAAACAACGGGCCGTCAAGACCAATGAAACAACTCCACTATGATCAAATCAGAGTACAAAACATACACAATCAAGTGCACACAAACGTGCAAACAGCCAGCCAAAACAGTAAGACAACAAGACTTGCAAATACAAAAACAAGAAGATAAACAATCTAAAAAACCTGAGGCACTGTCGAAGCAATATCTCACACCTCCGACCTCGTCTTGCCGATCCAACAGTTGAGAATGAAGAACTAGATGTCCAGCATCTGCTGACAAAATTTACCCCATCCAACGGTAAATGAATCCGCAAACACCATTTTATGGCCGCAGCTTTTTGTGTGTATGGAAGGGAAATTTGCTTTCGTATACTCCTTGTATATTTCTACGACTTGGTTAAGTATTTGTATATATATACTAAGTTTTCCTTCCTGAAGAGGTAACCGTCTCTTGCATTTGGACTCTCCATTGGGTTTTGGGCTTTGGGCTTCCTCCACATAGGAAGTGAGCCCAACAAGCAAAACCCAACAAATCTCCCCTTCACGACTATGTGGAGATATCCGCCAAACCAGCGATCATATGACAAGCTTCAAACTTCCATCTTTGTAGTGCTTTAGTAAACATATCAGCATCATTCTCATCAGTATGAACTTTTATCAATTCCAACAGTTTAGCATCTAAAGCATCACGTATCCAATGATACCTCACATCTATATGTTTGGACCTAGAGTGAAAGGTTGAGTTCTTACCAAGATGAATTGCACTTTGACTGTCACAAAATAGCAGGTACTTCTTCTGAGGAAAACCAAGCTCCCACAAGAATTTCTTCATCCATAGCAATTCCTTGCATGCTTCGATAATAGCAATGCACTCTGCCTCAGTTGTAGACAATGCTACATATTTTTGTAACTTAGATTGCCAAGCCATAGCTCCCCTTGCAAACTTAATCAAGTAGCATGAAGTGGACTTTCTGGAATCCATATCTCCAGCCATATCTGAGTCACTATACCCCACTAGGTTTATCACCTCCAAGACCAAACTTCCAGCTAGTAGTACCACATAGATACCTCAAAATCCATTTCACAAAATTCCAATGCTCTTTACCTGGATTTGACAGAAATTTATTGACTGTACCAACAACATGTACTATATCTGGTCTTGTACATACCACTGCATACATCAAACTACCCACTGCAGATGCATATGGAATCCTTTCCATATCTAACTTCTCAGTTTCATTGGAAGGACTTTGTTTAGCACTAAGTTTAAAATGTTCAGCAAAAGGAGTACTTACACCTTTAACATTTTCCATCCGGAATCTCTACAGTACCTTTTCAATGTAATGTTTTTGAGACAACCAAAGCTTCTTCTCCTTTCTATCATGCACGATTCTTATGCCAAGAATCTGCTTAGTTGGTCCTATGTCTTTAATGGCAAATGACTCGCCCAATTGCTTCTTTAACCTGTCAATCCTTGAAATATCTTTCCCAACAATAAGCATGTCATCAACATACAATAATAGGATAATGAAATTACCATCAAAAAATTTGTTCACAAAGACACAGTGTCTTTAATGGCAAATGACTCGCCCAATTGCTTTTTTAACCTGTCAATCCTGGAAATATCTTTCCCAACAATAAGCATGTCATCAACATACAATAACAGGATAATGAAATTACCATAAAAAAATTTGTTCACAAAGACACAGTGATCAGAAGTAGTCTTCCTGTAGCCTTGCCCACATATAACTGACTCAAACTTCTTATACCACTACTCGGACCTTGATTCAAGCCACATAAGCTCTTTTTCTGTTTACACACATAGTCTCCTTTGCCTTTAACTTGAAAACCATCAGGTTGTTCCATGTAAATCTCTTCCTCCAAATCACCATGGAGAAATGCAGTTTTCACATCCATCTGCTCCACCTCTAAATCAAGAGTAGCAGCCAAACTTAACACAGTTCTAATGGATGACATTCTCACTACTGGCGAGAAAATTTCATTGAAATCAACACCCTTTCTTTAACTGAAACCTTTCACAACCAATCTACCTTTGTACCTTGGAGATGTAGAATCACTTTCATATTTCACCCTGTAAATCCACATGTTTTTCAAAGCCTTTTTGCCCTTAGACAACGTCACCAAATTAAAAGTGCAATTATCATGAAAAGATTTCATTTCATCTTCCATTGCATACTGCCACTTTTGCTTTTTTCACTATCCATGGCTTCTTCAAAACATTCAGGTTCTCCCCCATCAGTTAAGGTCACGTACTCATCAGAACGATACCTTGTAAAAGGTTGTTTCTTCCTAGTAGACCTCCTGAGTTGAACCAGAGGTGGTTCTGGTGCTTCATCATGAATCTCATCCTGTGGCAGCTCAAGTTGCTCTTCAACATCATTTCTCGAAACATCAAACTCATCTCCAAGTTGTTGATAATCATGTTGCACAGCATGTTAAACATTACCTTCAGCGATATCTGGATTGTGAACACGCAACCACACTTGACTAACATCAATCAGATCATTATTTTTCATGGGTGTAGTCTTCTCCAGCTGGTCAATGTCATCAATGGTTTGGTCTTCCATGAACACCTCATCATGACTTCTAACCACCTTCTTCTCAATAGGATCATATAGCCAGTAGCCAAGTTCATCCTGACCATAAACAATAAAGATGCACTGCTTCGTCTTCATATCCAACTTGGATCTTTTGTCCTTTGGAACATGAACAAAGGCCTTACAGCCAAACACCCGCAAGTGATCATAGGGGACATTCTTGCCATACCAAATCTTGTCCGACACTTCATTATTCAAAGCAATTGTAGGATTAAGATTAATAACATGAACTGTTGTGTACAATGCCTCACCCCAGTAATGTTTAGGCAATTTTGCTTCTGAAACCATACACCTAACTCTATCAAATAAAGTATGATTCATCCTCTCTACTAAACAATTCAGCTGAGGAGTCTTTTCATGTCTGATACCCTGCTGCCTGCAATAAACATCAAAGAGTCCAATATACTCACCACCATTGTGAGTACGAATGCATTTCAGCTTCTTGCCTGACTGACTTTCAAGCAAAGTCTGAAAGTGTATAAATTTCTCAAGCACTTGATCATTTGTCTTCAGACCATAGACCCAAATTTTCTTGGAACAATCATCAATAAAAATAGCAAAGTAAAATGCATCATCAAGAGACTTTACCTTTAACGGACCACAAATATCAGAATACACCAATTCTAGCAAATCTGGCGTTCTTGAGAGAGGATGCTTTTTGAAGGATACTCTGGTCTGCTTACCTGCCATGCAGTGAGAACACTTCTCTAACTCTACACCTTTTAATCCTGAAAGCATATCTTTAACTAGGCAATTCAACCCTTTTTCACTGATATGACTTAGCCTTCGATGCCACAAACTTGATGCGTCCATATCTATAGCATTCACACTGTCTCTAGCAACCAAAGTTTTTGTACAATACAGTTTAGCTATTTTCTCTCCTCTAGCCACAACCACGTTACCTTTAGTGAGCTTCCATTTTCCAAAACCAAAATGGTTATCATAACTAGTGTTATCAAGCATCTGAATAGAAATCAAGTTGAAGCGAACATCTGGGGCATGCTTAACTCCTCTGAGTAGTAGCTTCATTGCCACGTTGGTTTTCAGACAAACATCACCAACACCGATCACCTTAGACGAATCGTCATTATCCATCTTCAGAGCTCCAAAGTCACCTAAAGAGTAAGATGTGAAGAATTCCTTCCTAGGTGTAACATGCAGTGTAGCACCACTATCGTTTATCCATGTGCTTTCATCTGATACAAGATTAACTGAATCATAATCATGAAAAATGACAAGATCATTATTACATATAGCAGCAGTCACACAATCACCATCATCTTGACCATTTCCTTTCTGCTTACCTTTCTTGTCTCTCTTCTCATTTTTCAGTAAGAAATAATTCTTGTTAATGTGTCCCATTTTATAACAAGGATGACACTCTATAATCTTGTATCTGCTCTTGGATTTGCTCTTGCTATTTTCTCTGCTACCCTTCGAATCCCTTTTCAGAGTTCTCCCCTTATTTTCAGTAACAAGCACCTCGGACTGAGATGAAGAACCATGTGCCTTCCTTCTCATCTCTTCATTAAGAACAGGACTCTTTTCCATCTGTAAAGAAACATTACCATCGGGGTCAGAATTTGTAATAGGGACCCAAAATATCTCCCAAGACTCAGGTACAGTATTCAGCAACCACAATCCTAATACTTCATCATTAAATTTGATGCCCATTCCTGACAGTAGATCCAGGAGCCTCTGAAATTCATTCAAGTGATCTAAAATAGAAGTCCCCACCTTGTATCTCAAGTTCATCAGAGAGTTCAACAAATATAATTTATTGTTCCCTGACTTAGAGGCAAGGACTCAATTTTCTCCCATAGACTTCTTGCATTACTCTGATTAGCAATGTGGTTATAAACATTGTCATCTACCCATTGCCGAATAAAACCACAAACCTACTGATGTGCGAATTCTTATTCCTCATTAAACTTTGAATCCGGCTTCTGAGCAGCAAACACAGGAAGATGCATATTTTTCACAAATAATAAATCCTTCATTTTTCCCTTCCACATATGATAATTAGTGCCATTTAAAAATACCATCATATTTGTGTTTGCCTCCATTGTTCAAGCAAGTCAAATAACCCAAACAACATTTCAGCTCTGATACCAATTGTTGGGAATATGAGACAGCGAACTCAATCTCCTCACTTGCAAGAACCTAGTAGGAGCAACTCAACGAATATACGGTAGAAAAACAATAACACAAACACCAAGATTTTTAACTTGGAAAACCCCTCAAAATCAAGGGTAAAAACCATGGGTCGTCAAAACCAATGAACTAGCTCCACTATGATCAAATCGGAGTACAAAACGTACACAATCAAGTGCATACAAAAGTGCAAACAACCAGCCAAAACAGAAAGGCAACAAGGCTTGCAAATATAAAATCAAGAAGATAAACAACCTCAAAAACCCGAGGCACTATCAAGGCAATATCTCAAATCTCTCGATTTGATTCCAAACACACCATTGGTAGATCTTACTCACCCACCCACGTCCGTACACGTCATGAAGGATAACCATCTGGTGCTTAGCCAGTCACTTAACCATACATCAGGAATATTTCGGGCCAGGTTTACAGCATAAACTCTAAATACGAAGCTCAAGTTTCGTTTCTTTAAGGGTTGGATTTCGTCCCCTGGGATCAATGCAAATGAGGCAGGCAAAAATGAAGTGCCAAATGAAGCCGAGGAGTATTTGTACTTGAATGCACGCTTGTTTGGGTTATGAAGAGTTAGTACGAGCTGTAGTGACATACTGAGGTTTTTTTAGGCGAGCTGGGTTGCCATTGCAACTCCTTGATGTTAACTATTATGAGTTGGTAATCCTACTCATGTGTTTGTTAGGTGTACCTGTATTTTGTTAGGTGAGCTCGTGTGAGCTCTGTGTGTGCTTTATAGCAGAAAATGCATAGTGCAGAGTGTGGCGGCACAATATCAATAACAAAGAAGAAACAAAAAATCGAGAGATTTCCCATCAAATTATTGTATCTTCACGCACTACCAGATCGATCGCGGCTAAGATTTGGTATCAGAGCGAGCGGTGGTGTGTGTAGAACCGGTGGGAGGAAGTTGCCGAGGAGTTATCTGTCGAGGTGGCAGCAGACGAGGAGATATCCGTCTGACGACAAGACTCATCATCCCGATTCCAAGGAACCGCCACAACCAACGCCAACACCAACAGCAACGTCGCCTTGATTCCTATCACCCAGGCTGCAGCCGCTGGATGCCGTCTCAAGTTACCGCAGAAGCCACCTAGCGCAACCTTGACGTCACCTAGAGTGAGTCTCATCCGTCGCCACTTTGGATCTCGAGGTTGTTTTCCCCACCAGAGTTTATCATTTCCTTCGATCCACAGCCATATAGATCGCGGATACAGATCTCGATCCAAGCCAAACATCAAGCTGCCGCCAGGCACATCCATAGTCGTCTTGATTCCTAAAACCGTCGTAGTCGTAGTTCGAGTCGGAGGAGTTCCCTACCACATCGGAAACGCTACGACAACCCCAGGGATCGAAAATTCATGGGATGATCGGGAAGGTAGGCTGCGGATCTGGGAATTGGAGTTGGCAGTGGAGCCGGTGGAGAAGGCAACGAGTTTGGTGGTGGCGACAGGAGAAAGAAGGAGAGTATGGTGAGTGTAGGCTACGGTGAAAGAGAGAACAGAAAGCAGAGGAAAAAGACGGGAGGAGGAAGTAGTGGTTGGTGATGGAGATTAGAAGAGAGCGAAGAGCTCAGCAACAAGGACTATGTATCGGAGTGGATATGAAGTTAGATTTTTCAGCCTGTAGCTAACCAGGATTGGGATGTACGAAGGAAGATATTTTTTTAAAAAAAAGGAAAATAGAGTTTTTTTAAAAGAGAAAAAAATTTTAAAAAAAGAAAAAAATATTTTAAATTTATTTTCAACAATGTCGATTGTTCCCCCGCAGATGTCAAAGGAGAGCAGTAGAGTGCCGTTTCTTTTGCCGATACTGAACTCTTCCAACTACACGGTTTGGGCAATAAAAATGAAGGCAATGTAAATGCCCATGAAGTTTGGGAGGCAGTCGAACCAGCAGAAGAAGAGAAGGTTATTCCGAGAAAGGACAAGAAGACATATGCTTACATCCTCCAATCTATCCTCCAAGATATTTTTCTTCATATTCCGAAGAAGAAGACGGCAAAGGAAATTTGAGAGAGCTTGAAGACGAGGTACCTGGGTGGTAATCGAGTAAAGAAAGCACGGTTGTAGACATTGAAGAATGAATTTGATGCTCTGTGGATGAAAGAACAGGAGTTGATTGATGAGTTCGTGACAGATATACGTGATCTTAACGATATGTCTAGCAGATTTTTCAGTCTTGGTGAAGATCTTAACGATGCAGCACTAGTCAAGAAACTACTCGACTATATGCGTGACAGATACTTCACAGTCATTATCGGGATCGAACAATTTTTTGACATTGAGACGATGCCTTTCGAGGAATCCATAGGGAGATTGAAGACATACGAGGAGAGAGCTCGACTCCGCAAGAACACTAATAATGGTGAGAGTGAGCTCATGTTCACTCGTAGTGAGCGACAGGCACCCCAGAGGAACAACACTGGGGAAACTTCGTCATCTAAACAGGGACATGGATCTGACACCTCAAACCGAGATAAAGAAGGTAACGAGACCGCAAAAAGAGGTATCGAGGCGGCAATTATGCAGTGCGCCAGAAAAGTACGGGAGGCACCGGTAGCAACAACCGTGGAAAAAACCACATTAAGTGTTTCAATTACGGGAAGATAAGACACTGTGCTTTTGAGTGTCGTAGTAAGCAGTGGAACGATGAGAAGTAGCACACACGTGCTGCCCCCAATGAGCCAACATTGTTGTTTTCTGTGTCTTAGGAGAAGACATAGCAAGACGTCATATAGCCTAGAGAAAAGGTGTTTCAGGTGTCTCACCATGACGGGGAGAAGACCATCGACAAGGTTATCTGGTACTTAGACAACGGTGCCAACAATCATATGACAGGACGGTGAGAAATATTTCAAGAACCAGATGAGAAGATCACCGGGAAGGTAAGGCTTGGCGATGGCATGATCGTTCAAGTCATTGGTAAAGGAACATACGAGTTTCAGTGCAAGAATGGAGACGAGTATGCCCTGCATAAAGTATACTATATTCCGAAATTATACAGAAAAAGGGATCGTGGTGAACATGGTGGAAGAAGGTATGAAGGTGTTTGACAACGACAAGTTATTGATGTTCTTGAAGCACACATCAAATCGTCTGTACAAGATTAGTTTGGAGTTAGCCAAACTAGTCTATCTCCTAACCATCCTAAAAAAACTGAAAGATGTGGTAGTGTGTGTATCACCGTTGGCAGACACAGCTGAACCAGAGTTAGCCGGTGATACAGGTTGTTCACCACCTACGGCAGGAGAGACAAGTTCATCTATTCCGATTTTGTGCAGTCTATTACAAGTTTCGGATTTCCCCGACAGTGACCCTATGTGTCTCAAACACATCACAGACATCTACACTAACACAGACGAAGTAGATAGAATCCTTGCCAGGGTTGCAGAAAAAAATAAGACTCTAAAAGGTGTGTTGAAAAAAACTCACGATGATGAGAAAAGAGCAGGAAGCTCTAATAACCAATCTTCAAACAAGAGTGAAGTATCTGAAAAAAAAGCTCACGAGAACACAGAAACAGAAGCCCATCTCATTGTCATGCGAGGCCGAATTTATGGCAACCACAACAGCGACATGCCAAGTTCTATAGTTAAGGAATATGCATCTTTTTATGGGCGTTCGTGATCTGGAGCCATGCCAGGATTTGAGGGAGTATGTGAGTTGATAATCCTACTCATGTGTTTGTTAGGTGTAACTGTATTTTGTTAGGTGAGCTTGTGTGAGCTTTGTGTGTGCTATATAGTAGAAAATGCGTAGTGCAGAGTGTGGCGGCAGGGTATGAATAACAAAGGAAAAAAAGAAAATTGAGAGATTTCCCACCAAATTGTTGTATCTCTATGCACCACCAGATCGATCGTGACTAACAACTATGGGATATTGGATCTCGATGTTTTGAGGGAAGATGATCATGAGTCTTACTACGATCAAGATTGAGACAACTAGAAGAATGATGAGGATAAGTCATATGATAGTGCTGAACAGCTTCTGGGGTTTGGTGAAAGTCAATTCCTCTCTCTCCATGGCTCCCTAGTTTTCCTGTTTAATTGAGAATTTTACCTGGTGGATGGTCCATATATATTGATTTTTTCTCTTTGTTTTCAATGAATCTACTTTGACTGAGTTTCTGCATTCTTGAGTATAGTATATAGTTAGCAATTGACTTTGAATTAAATTTCATTTGGGTAAAAGGAACTCTTACCAAGTTGATGGGGGCAAAAGGAAAAACGATGACAAATGTTTATATAATGTTAGATATATATTAATCGAGTCTTTTATCATTAATTTAGATTTTTGATAGAATTGATTCCTTGACACAAGAGATATAACAAAGGATTGAGCACTAAGTTATTTAAACTATGAGCATTTGCAACAGTTATCTAATCTTTTTAGGTGCATTAGGGTTAATTTTTATTTCGGCTCAGTGTTGGTGCATCAGCAAACAACAAGCCGTTGCAAGTAGTTTGGCATTGTAGGTGCAAAATCCTGGCTCTAAAGCTCAAGAAGAAAATCAAAAATATTAAAAACCAGTCATTTGTTCCTGATATCAAAACTAATTTCAACAGCTAGCTAGTTGCTTATTGCAATACCAATCATTTTCTTCTGTTAGTTTTTGTTTTTGTTGTTTTCTTTTCTTCTCTTCTTTTTCAAAAATATTTTTTGTCCTCCTTTATTTCAATTCCAACAGTACCAGAGGATCCTCATCCATATAAATAAGGCCAACATGTTGCTTCCATTGCTAATGAAATAATTTCATCTCGCCCACTGTGCAACTTTCTTCAGACCATTTTCATCACCACTAACGCTTCTAGATGCGTCTTCGTTTGTTTTGTACAAGATAGATGATTATATTCACAATCGTCACTATCCATGCACAATGAGGAGCAAAACATGTTATTTGCACCAGCAAAAATCATCACAATGCTCGTTTCTTCTACATCTCTAGGCCTCTACTGTCATCTCTTCCATGCAAAGTAGACGTCCTGGACATACAAGATGAACCTCTCGAAGACTGTGAGTTGGGCGAAGAACTAGACTTCTTTGTCGAGGATGACGACTTTCCCTTCTTCCTTTTCTGCTTTTTTGGAAGGCTGGGATGGTGTGTGGGTGGAAAGCTGCTGAATATGTTGGATGATGGATGCCGCCCCATGGATAGATCAAAATCTGCAAGATTGCCCATTCAGATCAGAAGCATTAAACAAAATATGCGTTGCTATCTCATACTGATGGAGTGATTCAACCAGAAGTCACAACTTATTACGATAAACCCTGAAATAGTATCTGTAACTTAACGTCATATATATGCATCCGCGATTCACCTACATCATGGCAGTAGCAGAAAATATATACGTGAAATTATCCGCACCAGTATTCCTGATGATATTCAGTTACGTGAGGTTGACCTCCAAGAGGATGGTAAATGGTCACTACGATATATTTGGTAGCATAATAAAAGGGCACATGGAAGTCTCGCCCAAATGGTGTAGTAACAGGCTGGAGGTTGGTACCGAAAATTAACGTTACAATTTTTTGCAGCAAGGACCATTTCCCAGTAATGCACAAGTCAAATTTCATTCTAAAACAGGCAAGGGAAATGAAAGCTCAGTTTTTCCCCCTTCAACAAGTTCTTGAAGGAGTCTAGCTGCTTTTGTTTAATTAGAAGCTTGACATGGGACCCGACCGACCGGCCCCTTTAAAGATCCTTGCATAGCTGATAGCTCAATCCACCTCCCTAAAAGAAGAGTTAATCCTCAAGTAGTTAGCTGATCTTAAGTGTTTTAGCCCTGAAGCTCCATACGAATCTACCTACCGATATTCGTGAGTGTATGAATATACACCTGAGTTCTAAGGCACAACTACATTGTGCTACTTATGCTAGGAGTTCCAGCAACCTGTTGTACTATCAATCGTAGAGAACAATTCCTTACGAGATAAAGTACATTGAATGGACCCAATAGATAGAAAACGGAAACTAATGGGATATATGCTACGACCTCATGATATACAAAAGAAATAGACCTTTGAACTCTAAGTTGCATTGATGCCATGCCGAGGTAAATCATGGAAAATCACATTGGCAAGAATTGAGAAGAGCTCGTTAGATGTCGGGGAGTGGTGATCCGTCTCAAGAATCTTTTATCCATCTTATACTTTCATGACATGGGAAGTGAGATGTATACCTTGGGATGACCACGTAATACCTCTTGAACCACCCAAACTCTCAACTGATGCAAAAGAGAAATCAGCAGTTGTTTTGAAATCACTCATCTGCAATTAGTATCAGAACATGCAAAATTGAATCCCAAAGCACTGGAAGAAAAAGCACAAAAAGTATATGGAAGCAGATGAAAGCTCACCCAGCTTGGTGCACTTCCAGTTGAGCCATCCCAGCCAATGTGTGCTACATGTTTCACATCTGTTGGATACCCAATTTCCAACTCACGCTCCTTGATCACTGCAACATTTTCCCGAAACAGACGGACAATTGTTGATTATTCAACTTTGACAAAAGCTAGAATCTTGTGTGAGACGTATTCGGATTACAAATGACATAAAAACATAATTTATGAGAGAAAGGCCAACTTAGATGGAAAGAGGACAATTTACCAAAGAGATGGGAAATGTATTTGAATCCTTTACAGATCCCTTTGATTTTAGCTGCCATTGGAGAATGCAGCCTGCTCCCAAGACCCTTTCCTCAAATGGTTATCCCAAGAGAAGATACAATCTCAAGAATATTAGCTCTTTTGTTCACCCTGTTAAGAAAATATAGCAAATCTTGTCAAGTTCAAGAAGCTACAATGTGAAATACATTACTAAAACATTTGATTTTGCCAACACGTAGAGAAAATGGCATCAAACCAAAGCTCTCATCTTTGATGAAAAGTGTAACTCACTCAATGAGAAATCAAACAATGCTTGTAAAAACCAGCTAGGAGCAAGATCTTGAACAATGTGGCATAAAACAGAAGAATTTGGGTGTTGAGAATTGTTGAAGAGACAAAACCCGCTTGGTCAAGATGGGTAAAAAAGATGAAGAAGAGTGGGATTTTTTTGGTAGAGTGAAAATGTGGTGGAGAGGCATGATTGAAGGTTAGATTTGGTTGGTGAGTGCCTTTTGGAGATGTGAGGGGAAGAGAAAGAGTGAATCAATGTGGTGGAGAGGCATGAATTTGCTTATCAAAAGGATGGGCCAAGAGAGTGGGATATGAAGGATCGAACAAAGACGATATATTTATATGACAGTTTTTATTTTATTTTATAATATAGTGTTATGATATTATTATTATTATTTTAAGAATTCTTTTTATTCAGTCATCAATTAGATTTTCTGTATCGATTTTCTATACAGATTTTCATTTTTTCATATATTGATTTTTCATATTATATTGAAATAGTTACACATTATTAACGTAATTAATATGTTTTGAAATTATATATATTGAAATTAATATACCTCAATTTAGAATAGTGCAGATTATCAATATGTTTTATTTTTGAAACTTATTTATTGAAAAGTCATTCCTAATTCAATATGTTTTATTTTTGAAACTTATTTATTGAAATGTTATACCTAATTTATTAATTATCATTTGGTTTTAATTTTAGCAATGATTTGTTGCCTTTCAGTATTAAATATAAAGATATTGAAATATTTTATTTTTAGTGGATGATTAATTGATAAATAAGATAATTGGGTATGATCAATTGATAAATATTTTAGATTTTGATGACTAATAGATAATTCTCTCTTTAAAATATTTTTATATTATAACAATAAAATTTTTATTTTTATAATATTAATTATTTATTTACCTAAAATAATTCATTTTTTTAAAACATTTACCTTTCTAATAAAAATATTAATTTTGTATTATTTTAATGATATAAATTATTGGGGAATGGAGCTATGGCTCATCAAATATAGGATATAAAAAATCATATGAATACAGATAAGAATAAAAAATCTATCTATTTTTTCACATATGTTCTATAGATATGGATAGGAAGGCACATGAGAAAAGTGCTGCAAGTGCTCTAAGGGCATCTTTGTCACGTGACTTTTGTGGATAACATAGTTATTTTATGATAGAACCTCGGATTATATGGAGTTGATTTCTTGAACATCATAAAAGACTAGGTCACTGGCCATATACTTTATAATATTATATGTAATGTATTGTTGACTTCATATAGTGTGTGTTCATGGTTCGAATCCAAATGGAGATTTGTTGGTATGGAAACAATATCTCTATAGGAATTTCATCTTTTCTGATCATAAAGCCTAGGTTGATAGTCAAGAAGTATCACATGTTATTCTTTATGTTCACATGTCATACAATTCAAATGACAAGTATGGTTTCGTGACAAATTTCTTCGGTTGGAATGTGACAAAGGCGCCTAATATTCACAATGCCATTAATTAGTAATATTCAGTTGCTATACTTATGGTTGAAAGTTTAGATGGAAAATGTGAAGATTTTCGCTTGAGCTTACAGTGTTGATTAATTTCGGATATTCATTTGAGGGTTTATCCATTCATTCAGGTTTAGCCACTCATCATCGGTCAACAATCAAATGTTAATCAAAGTTCCGCTCGATCTCAATGTCATAGCACACTAACATTCAAGAGATAGCCACAAGTACTTAAAAAGTTATGTATAAAAACCCAATCTTTGACCGCAAGTCCTTTTTTCTTATAATTCAAAATCTTACATACAGCTGTTGCATTGAACAAGACAGGATTTTTTTACTAAAGAGATTAAGCATGCTGGCAAATCTACATCATGCCAATCCATGCTTAACTGTAACAGTACTATTTGAATTGTATGATGATTGGAGGCACGTTTTGGCTTGTTTCCATATGTATGAGATCATTATAAGAGGACATGTATTCTATTTTTCCCTGGTATGGAACTTATATGTGAAATCCTACACATTCTTGCTAACATTATACACAACAAAACAACAAAACAGATTCATTATGAGCCGTAATCCTTGACTTAGAAAGTAAAGGAGATAAAAAAAAAAAAAAAAAAAAAACTCACGCATAAAGAAAAATAAAACCGACTTTACTGTTCATTATCATTGTTAATCGTTGAAAGGAAAAAAAATCAAGCAAGTTTGTTTTGTTAGACATTTCATCGCCTTCATCCATCTATAAATAGGATGTAGATTGTTAGAAAAATTTATAGCCAAGGGTAGAGTTTGTAAGATCAGGGTAGAGCAAAATCAATAAAAGAAAAAACGGGAAACGGGAAAGTATTTTCCACCCATTCTTGCATTGTCACACACCAACATCACGATTGTAAACCAACATTCATGCCACTGACCGTAATGAGATTAAAAGACCTACATGATGATGATTGTCCAACACCATGACTAGGTGATTGTCCTAAGCAATTGGCAACGAAATTGTGCTCATTTTCCTGCATGGCTAGAGCACAATAGTGCTCGTGGAAGGCCGCCTCTTTAGCACGTATTATGCTGCGGAGTTGAAACTTGGGTGCGGCTGAGCAAGCAGGCTACCTCATTTCCTGATAGCCATGAACGGGTCCGTGCATTTCCTGATAGCCTTGAGTTCTGAGTTCCTTTTTAGCTCCGATTTAGCAAAGCCAAAGATATATCCCCATCCCGAGCTTCCAATTACAGACAACCGATAGAACGAGTTAATAATCACCTAATTTGTAAACCATGTCAGAATGTTGCAGCAATGGATACTGATTAAATAAACCATGTCTCCATGAATCACTATCAGTTAGTTTATCTATCACTAGTCCTTAACCGGAATCTAATCTAATAATAATATTTTATTAATTTCTATCATTTTTAAAGTAATTACTTGTAAATTATTTTAAGTAAATATTTTATAAAATTTTGTTGTTATGTTTATATTTAGGATAATTTATTAAAAAATAATATTAGTATGAATTGAATATGTATATTAATTAAGGTTATTGCAAAAAGAGTATTAAATTTTATATTCATTCATAATTTATGGAAAAAATAATATGATATTAATTTTTATGAAAAATGCATTATCCAACCTTGATTTTAAGGTTTTTATAATTATATTTTTTTTATAATTGTGATGGTAACTTAAAGTGTGAATTAAAAAAACCATGAACTATTTATATTATATTTATATTTTTTATTGTTAATTTATTATTTTTATTTTTTCATACATATTTGAAAAATATTGGATTTACAAAAGATGAAGAGTCAATTTATATTCATGGTATTTGACACTTGGCGTCTTTCCTTTTCATAATTCATAGGGAGTTTTTTATGCAGTTTATGTATAATTCATCTATTTTGAATATAGCATGCAGTGTTTACTTCTTCTGTCTAGAAGGTTTTTGGTAAATTTGTATCAGGAAGAATATTCCTAATTGTTTTTATAAGTGTCCTATTTTTCCTTTTCGATACACCATTTTTTGTTGAAGTGTTCTAGGTGCTGAGAAATTGTGTTTTATCCCATGATCATTACAATAAACATATACTCCTATTTGATCAAATTCAATACCATAATCACTTCTGATTGTGATTATTTTAATGTCTTTCTCATTTTGAACTTGTCTTAGGAATCTAGTTAGTAGACTACAAGTTTCACTTTTTTTGTTCAAGAATATTATCCATGTATATCTTGAATAATCACCTATTACAAGCTGGATATACTTCTTTATATTTAAGCTTCCTCAAGAGGGAAAATTCTCAAATCATGCTTCTATATGCTGACAGGTACAAAACTTTGTCTCTTATCTCAGGGTCACCATTATGGCTGGACAGTTGACAATAGGGCAAGTGATCACATAACCCTTGATCTGTCACTTTTTAGTTCAGTATGGTATGTTGACAAACCGTGCACCTTGGCCATGCCAAATGAGAAGAAAGCTAATGTGATACATATTGGCACTATGTCTTTAACCTTAGACATCACACTTTCTCATGTTTTTGATATCCCACGCTTCACTTTCAACTTACTTTCAGTAAGCAAGCTTTACTAAACAGCTCGCTGTAACAATGATATTTGATTCTGAAAGGTGTGTCCTTAAGCTCCCTTCAATAAAAGGGCCTTTGAAGGTTGGTAAGAAGGTTGATGGTCTTCATTATCGTGCAAGGTGTCTTGCCCTTTCTTAAACCTCTTTGTCATATTTTTCATGCAATACCGTTACATCCTTGAGCAACATAGATTTGTGGCATTATAGTTTAGACCATGTTAATATTTATAATTTAAAGCATATACCAGAATTGGTCTCTATGATTTATGATACCCCGTACTTCTATGTGTCATATATGCCCTAGAGCCAAGTAGTATAGAATTCATTTTTTATAGAGCAGCATTAAGTGAACTGGGGCCTTTCAACTCATTCATATAGATATACGGCGACCTTATTGGACATCTACATATTGGTGATATCGTTATTTTCTTACTGTTGTGTATGACTACTCCTGGACAATTTGGGCTCACTTGATGTTTCACAAGAGTAGTATTCCCTATACTTAAGTCCTTTATTACTTTTGTTGAAAAGCAATTTTCTACTGCTGTTAAGATCATTAGGTCAGATAATGGACCTGAGTTCAAAGAGTCTCATGCTCAGGAGTGTTTTAATTCGAAGGGAATTCTTCATCAGGCTACATGTACCTATACTCCTTAGCAGAATGGTGTGGTCGAAAGAAAACATAGCCATTTGCTAGATATGGCAAGAGCCTTATACTTTCAAACTCATTAATAGGCTCCCGTCTTCTACCCTGCTTCATAAGACTCCTTATGAGTCCGGTACAATCAAACACCTAGCAACGATCATCTCAGGTCCTTCGGATGCTTGTGTTTTGCCTCAATAGCACCTAAACCAAAAGAAAAATTCTTAACTAGGATTGAGCCTTTTGTTTTTCTTCACTATGGATATAGTAGGAAAGTATATCGTGTCCTGAACCTTTCTCTTCTAATGTTCCTCTTCCTAATCCTGTTGATGGTTCTAATGGGACACCTTTTGAGACCTTGACTGAGTAGATTCCTCTCTTTTCTAGATCAGTTTAGACTGTCTTGAGTCATCATGTTCAAATTTTAATCTGACAGTGTTGCACCATAAAATTTGTCCCTATCACAAAAAAAAATGAACTCTCAGTATCAGATGATTTCTCAGCACCATAAAACATACCTTTAACCCCTTATCTTTAGTCTCTTGCACCATAAAATTCATCTCTCAGGCATTCTTCCAGAGTCACCAAAGAACCTGGATACTTGAAAGCCTATAAGTATTCCTTGCTTGGGCATCGATGCAACTTTTTTTTCAATTTCATTGCTTGGAAGCAGCTCCTCAGCATAAGAAGCTTCATACAAAGTAGCTGCATCGATCCTCAGCAAACCTTAGTGAGTTCTATGAGCCTACTTCATTCAAAGAAGCTACATCCGCTCCTCAGTGGGTTGCTGTAATGCAACAAAGATTAGTTGCACTCAAAGCTAATAATATTTGGGAACTTGTTGATCTCCATGTTAGTAAGAGACCTATTGTCTCAAAATAGGTCTATAAAATCAAGCTCAAGGCAGATGAGAGCTTGGAGGGGTACAAAGCACAGTTAGTTGCTATATGGTACACACAAAGCACATAGAGTTGAGGAGGAATGCGTGATCGTAGATTGATGTTTAGTTAACGAACTATACGTTATAAAACGGTCGAGTGTGGATAACCAAGACGATTATGCCTCAAACTTGATTGGTTGTGGTGGGTGGTGGTAAGACGAGCGGAAGGCATAGTGTTGGCGAGCTCATAAAGACCTTGTCGATATGGTTCAGATAGAAACATGTTCTTGTTGGCTCAATCTTTACTAGGAAATAAGAAGGGTGAAATTCATTAAGACATCATTATCGATAATAAATTGATTAACGAAAAGAAGACGTCTAGTTATAGATGGAACATATAATATGTGCGATAGAATAAGAGAGGAAGAAGGGAGGATGGTCGAACCAACATATGAGTTGGTCAACCCCTTACCATTACCAACATGTAACAAATCACTCCAATTATACTCATTGAACTGGGACATACGCTGAACAAAAACCCAATCTTGATCTGACATCGACAGATTTCCAATCATACAGTGAGGGGTCAGATGATGTATGGCCACGATAAGTGAGGGGTCACATGATGTGTGGCCACTGTCTTCGAGGGAGCGAAAAAAAGCAGTTGACACTGCAACCCATACGTCTCGACTAGTTTTCTCGCTCACTGTGAGAGGAAGAAATTCCTCGGAGAGGGAGGCAATGAGGACGCTGCGAATAAGGGCATCTTGACGCTTCAAGATTTATGCCGCTACTGGATCACAGGGCAGGGAGTGTCTCCATCAGCATTTCCAAAAAGGCCCTATCCATCAAGAAAAGGCTCTACCTGCTTAATCCAAAAGATATAGTTTTTAAAGGTGAGTTTGATTGAGATAAAATATTGTGTATTAGGAAGAGAGGTGTTTGCTGTTGGAAGAAGAAGAGAAGATGATGTTGTTGTGGCCGGAGTTAGTGTGGTGTTGTTATTGATAGGAGAAGAGGAGGGTAAACCGGAGTGAAGATCCGTCATTGAAGCAAATTGAGAACCTCCGTGGAGTAATTAGGGCTCTTAGTTCTCAATCATAGAAAATACTCAACAGGAGAGGGGGGATGAACCGAGGATTTCAATTTTTTTGAATTCTTGTAAAGTGATGAACTAAAATTAAAGTTGTACTATGAACCGGTTTTTTATGCGGAAACAGTTAAGAATCGGTTCTTAAACTTTCCACTTCCAATTTTTGTACAATCTTCTACATGATCTAATGTAGAAATAGTAAATAACACAAGATGTATATTGGTTCGTCTCCAACTTGGTTAGAGAGTTACGTCTAGTATCGAGGCACAAAAATATACTAGAATCGCTCTAAGTATAATCTATCAACCTTACAAGTTCCTAACACTAGGACACTTACAAGTCGTTAAACCTACGTCTCCCTTTATACTAGGAAAAAACTCAATTACATACACACCCTAATGACTTTATAACCTATAACAATCTATCAACCTTACAAGTTTCTAACTCTAGGACACTTACAAGTTCGTTTAACCTACGTCTCCCTCTAGACTAGGAAAAAACACAATTACAGACACACCCTAGTAACTCTATGACCTATACAAACCTAGGTCCAAGGTTCTCATGCAACAAAGAACTCCACGAGTGTCGTTAAACACACATCTTGATAACACTATGTCACAACAAACATAGAGACTTGATACCTCATTCACAACAAAGCATGAGAACTAAAGCTTTGAATATAAATTAGATCTTCATATACAACATGAAATCCAAACTTTTCGAATCCACCAAATGAAAGTTGAAAGATTTTTCATCTTGAAGACAATAAAAACTCTTCTATGTAAAGATTTGTGTGATTCCCCGTGACTCAAAAACATTTTTCTTTTCTCTTAAATATTACCCATTGAAGAACAGAGAGTGGGAGGTGGAAGTAAAAAGAAAGTAGTCTCATTAAAATCTTTTCCCATGTTTTCTTAGAATATAATGATATTAAAAAAACAATCAGCTTTATCCCTTAACGTCCACTATCAAAAAGATATTTTTCCCAACAAAAAATCAATGGATAAAACATAATATACCTTTGTGAATCGTTATCCCGAAAAATAAGGGAGTTTTAACAAAAGTTTGTAGAGTCACAAGAACCGGTTCTTCATGAAGAGTCGGTTCTTTCAAAAGCATTTTTGCTTTGATAATTCAATAAATCCTAAGTGCTCATTACTAAGATTAACTAAACAAAGTATCATATCAGCTAACAACACACAAGACTCTACATAGATCGAACTGGAACTTCCATCCAGTAGATCTTGCTATTGTCTCTGGTTGCTCTTGAGGTTTATAACTTTGATCAACATCTTCACTTCGTTCATCAAACTCCAATCCAAAACTTCAGATCATCTCCATTTTGTACCAATGATCGTCAAATTTATCTTTATTTTATTTGAACTGCATATGATTCTCTATGCACAAAACTTGTTAATATGCACCTGCACAACATTGAAACTCAAAGCAACTCAGTGTATTACTATTTGTTATCATCAAAACATATGAGGTTCAACATTTCCCACTTTTTGATGATGACATATAGCTGATGGTCTTAAACAAAAATATTCAAATAGTTTCAAAGACCATAGCAACTCATACCTTCGAGAACCAGTTCTTCTCAATGAGTCAGTTTAGAGACATACCTGAAGGTAGATCAATTCGTTGGTCTTCCCCATGAGTGTCCTAACAACCACTTAGCATATTTATTAACGAAGGCGAACACCATGAAGGCGAATGAGGTTAGTGAAGAAGCCATACACCTACACCTCTTCCCTTTCTCTATAACAGGAAAGGCCTCGAAGTAGCAATTCTGCTTTGCACCTGCTTCTATCACCACATGGGGCGAGCTTGCCCATAAGTTTCTTGCAAAGTTATTCTCACCAGCAAAGAGCTCCAAGGTAAGAAGTGGCATCTCATCTTTCACGCAATATGACACCAAGACCATCCACGAAGCTTGGGAGAGGTTCAAGGAGCTTCATAGAAAGTTCCCACACCATAGTTTACCCTATTGGTTGCAATCGAAAGTTTCTTCAAGGGGTTAAGGCCCGATGTGAGATGTTCACTTGATGTAATGGAAAAAGGATGTTTTATGAATCTCGGGTACCAAGAGGTCTATGACTTGCTAGAAACGATGGTCGAAAGAGCATATCAATGGCACTACGAACACTATACTCCAAAGAAAGCACCGAGCTTGTTAGAACTTGATGTGGTGACTATTATTTCTAAGTAACTTGAAGCTTTGACAAAGCAAGTGAGTGCCTTGGTGGTAAGTATGAGTGCTCAAGCTCATGTTTTTCAAGCTTCTCTCCCTCCGTGTTGTGATCTTTGTGGAGGCACGCACTCTAACAACGAGTGTCAGCTTTATTCCCAAATGGTGCAAGCACAAATGATCGAGCAAACAAACTACGATCAAGCATACCCTCGGCCTCCTCAAGGGAACATGCTACTATAATCCGTATAATCCAAGGAACCATCTGGGATTCTCTTGTAAGAACGATCAAGCATCACCACTTGGTTTTAACCAAGCACTACCACCCCAACCTGGTTTTAACCAAGCACCACCACCTCAACCTCACAAGCCTAATCTCGAGGACATCATGGCCCAATATATTGCAAAGATGGACAAGAAATTCCAATGCCACGAGACGATCTTGATAAATCATGGGGCCATCTTGATGAACTTGGAGACACAAGTGGGTAAAATAACAATGCTTTTGACTAATCGTCCCCAAGGCCAACTCCTAAGTAGCACGGAGATGAATCCTATTTAGCATGTCAAAGTGGTTGCGACAAGAAGCGGGTTGGAGCTCAAGGATCCTGAAGTTGTTAAAAGAGAAAAGAAAGCAAGGGGTTAGGATCCCGAGCAAGCCAAAGACAATGACCCGAGTTCGACCGCAAGCTAAAAGTAAGCTATTCTCGAATAATTCTCCTCCTTATGTGCCCAAGATTCTTTATCCGCAATGGTTCTACCAGCACATTTTAGATAAACAATTTGAGATGTTCTTGAATTTTTTTGAAAGTTGCATATCAGCATTTTTTTGATAAACAATTTGTGGATACTTTGGCTCAAATGACATGTTATGACAAGTTCTTCAAGGAGATTTTGGCTAAGAAATAGAAACTTGAGGATCTTGAGAATGACAAGATTAATGAAGAATGTACTGCCATCATCCAAATAAGAAGAATGTACTACCATCATCCAAATAAAGTTACCCAATATTTTATGGACTCCGGGAGCTTCATCATCCCGTGCACCATTGGAAAGGTTAAAGTTGATAAGTCCTTATGTGATTTGGGTGCTTCGATTAACTTGATGCCTTATTTGTTCTTTATGAAGCTTGTATTTGAGGATTTAAATCTAACTCACATGACGTTACAAATGACAGATCGTTTCCTTATCCTCCTAAGTGGTGTGCTTAAGGATATCCTTGTAAAGGTCGATCGGTTCATCGTCATCGTGGATTTTATGATCTTGGACATGGAGGAAGATGAGAGTGTGCCGATCATCTGAGGAAGACCATTTCAAGCCATCGAAGGAGCATTGATTGATGTAAAGAGTGTAGAGTTGAAGTTTCGGGTTGAATGAGAAGAAGCCACTTTCAAGGTATTTAACTTTCAACTCATTGAGTGATCATGTTACAAGATTATGGTATTTGAAGATAAATTGGCAAAGAAGATGGTAGATCTAATGCATCAAGGTGAGGTAACACATTCTTTAGATGAATTAGAGGATTATCTTCAAGGTATGAACTCTATCTCTCATTTCTCTCCCTCCCATGACTCTTCTTGTGCCAATACTAAATCCAATGACGTTGATGAGTTTCTTGAAGTTGTAGTAAGAGAACAACATCAAGTCATTGAGATATAATTCAAAGATATTGAAGCATTGGAGTCCTCTAATGCACGTTTGAAAGTAGAGAATGAAAAACTTAAATTGAAAAATAATGATTTGGAAAAAGAGGATTATGACCTTAGGGGCAAACTTGCATCAATCACATTTAGCATGTCCTTCATTGTACAACTGGAGAAGCAATCTTATGGAACCAACACTTCACGTGTTAGGAAAAAAAAGACGCTCAAATACTATCCGTTCTTGTGCTAAGGTCTATCGTGAGACATTTGATTCTTTTTCTGGTTGTAGGTATAAAGAAGCTTCGGGAGACTTTACAGAACGTAGAAGGCATGGATTGAGAAGCGGCTTCTCAGAAATCATATATGACCAGTTCAAAATGAATCATGAAGGTTTAGATACCTAAGTCAAGCATTTATAGAGAGAATTCAAAGCCGGGTTAAGGATTTGAAGATGTCGGGCCGAGGACGTTAAACCTAGCGCTAATTGGGAGGCAACCCAAAGGGAGTTTTCTTCACTATAATAAGTCATGTTACATCATTTCTTATCATTTCTTGATGTTATCTTATGTGTTTTGAAGTTTTGTAGGTAGCATTTCGAAAAATGGAAGCTCATAACGAAGGTTGGTATAGTAACTTCAAATGTGCTCTCGGATGTTCAAGGAAGGTATAAACTTTTGTGATGTTTATTTCATTGTTTTACTTGTTTCGACATTAAAATTAGATTTAGGACAAAAAAAAACGAATGTCTAGAGGCTTGAAAACACATTCGGGAACAACATGAGCTGAAGCATAACAGTGCTCCCCTCCCCCTCTTCTTGGCTATCAGAGCTGCACCATAGCGCAAGCATAACCGGCATTGTAGCACCTGAATCTGGCCTGCCCCTGCATAAGCCACGCTATAGCACAAGCTTAAGGTGGCGCCATAGCACCAAAGCTTATCTCCCTCACGTGCACTTCTCAAAACACACCACACACAGACATCTTCATTTAACACTCCATACTTATCATTTTTCCACCTCTTTTCTTCTTCTTCCAAAACCACCCAAATTATTTTTCAAACCAAATTTCTATCCCAAATCAAGTCCTAAACATTAACATCTTCATCAAATACTCAAGTTAGTCATTCAAGATTACAACGTACATCAGTTTTCACCTTAACCTCTATATATCCTCTATATTTTCATGGGCAGTTTTTATGTTTGATTTGCTAATAGTAAGTGAGTGAAATTGATAATAATTAAGCTTTGCTAGCATGAATCATGCATTGGATGGTGATTTGAAGGTTCAAAAGCATGTTAGGAAGGTAGTTCATCACCACGAACCCTAAGTGTTCGATGAAATGCTTGTATGATCCTTTCTTGATGATACTTGAGTTTGAGAATTATATTTGTGACTTTTTTACACTTAGTAGATGGTTTGATCATGGTCGACTTATTTTCTCATGCTTTTGTGATGGTTTCGATACGATTGAACGGTTTGTGCCTCATGTTTAGCACTAGCATGTTTCGTTCTTATTTCCCAACTTACAAACATCTTGTTTTCAAGGTATCATGCACAAATAATCAACCACATCCAAATACAAGACGATGACACCATCTACATGAGTCAGGACTCCTACCATCTACAACTATCTAACGCTTCGAATAATCTTGGGGGAGTGTCATTTGGAGTTCCCTTAGTGTTATAGTGTGGAGACTAGGACTTGGTTGTGTTGTTGCTTTATCGAGTCTTGATTGGTTTTGTTTTGAGTCCATGGTGGCGTGTTGTATGACTTGCTGTGTGGGAAAAGCTTGAGTTAGCTTGTTATTAGAGCTTTGTAATGAATTGTGAGCCTTGCTAGGAATGCCAAAACGTGTTTACATACTACGATGAACAAGAAAGTGCTATACTTGAGAAACCTACACTCCTAAGATGACAACCTTTGCGATTTCATGGCGGAGCATATCCAAAATTTCACTATACTTGACTTTCTGAGCTAGGCATGGGGATAGAAAAATTAAACACAGGGTAGTGAGGCAACGATAAGATTAGATCCCTATAGCACATTGAGATTGAAGCTCTTAGTTACTCGGTTGGTGATAAGGTGAAGCGGTGTGCAATTGTTGATAATTGATAACACTTTATTGTGTTTTCATTAACCGTTAGACCTCCTTGACCTAACGTTATTTCCCTTCTGTTTTTATCCCTTGTATCTCATATGTATGCGATATATTGTTTTATTGGGCATGTGCATACTCGACTTGGAGTTGCTTTCTATTTTCATGCCATGAGAACTCCATTAAAGGATCCCATTTAAACCTTCATTTGTGTATGAGCGATAAATGATATTTATATCAATTATTTACATTGTCTTACACTTGAATTTAGGTGCGTTTTTGTGTATTCAAATAAATTTGTCTGTCGTTTTAAGTTATTTTACTACATTAACTAGTTTTTGGAGTGTTTAGAGTCTTATTGCATGTGTTTGTCTTAAAACAAGTCATTTTTTAGTCATTTGATATTTTGTTGCTGAAATTTCTTGGTTACTGGTCTCATTTTGTAAATAATGGTTCTCCCAACTCTGGTTGAATGCAGCTATGAACTTTATATCATTGGAAACCTCTAAATGTATTCTTTCAAGTGCACTTTGAATCACATCAAACCCTAAACCCTTATTCTTATTTTCGTACAAGATGTTTTTCACTTTCGTAAAATCGTGTGAAGTAATATTTTGATTTTTACCTAGGTATCCCTCTTTTGGATCATATCATTGGCCAAGTAATGTGATGATTGGTATCCTTGATATTTTGATATATAATATGGTTGTATTCTTCCTATTTTGTTATTTACTAAATGTAATGTTAAAAAAAAAAATAAAGTGAATCTTGGACATTTCTTCTAATCAATTCAATCATCTATTATCTTTAATTGTGATTGTCCCCTGTCTTATGATGATTTGAAACACCAACAATGAGAAAACATGGACATTTTGTCTTGTTAAAATAGGGAGATTTATGCAAGCAAGAGAAAAAGCAAGAAATCAAATCAATATATGTTAATGAAGAAGAAATAGCATAAATGGGACTTACTATTTTATCTCTTGACTAGTTTTGTTTTCTCTACTACTTTTCCTTTATCCATTGTTTTCGTAGCTCCCCTTAAGCAACCAGAGGAGAGGAGAAGGCTAGGAGCAAGGATTGCACACACCATTTCAAGATTTCATCAAGCTAAAGCGAATCATACCATCAAGGAGCCGGTCTTGCTAGAGACAACTTTGCACTTGAGTTTCTTCCTCGGCTTGGATTGCTTTGGTTGTAAAATTCCTTACACACTTGAAACTACTTTGTTGTTATCATGTTATAAAGTTTAATGAACTTATTTTGTTCTTAAGTTGTGTATTTATCTATTTTTAAAGTGACTAGATATTTGAAACTACTAATCATATATAATTCACTCTAAATGTTTAAGTGTGCTTGTATCATTTTTGTCATGAGATAAACCTCTTCTACTTGGGATGATGATGAATTTTTCATGTGATTTAACAATTAATGAGTTAAGAAGTGTTAAATATTACAAGATCTAGAGTCACTGAATAAATTGGAACATATACATGATCTTGACAAGTAACCTTGTTCTAGAATTTCAAGTTAAGGATAAAATGATAGCATGTATCCTTAAGGAGTTAAAAACCAATTTGTCAAATCAGTTGTAAACACTTATAAGATCTAGAGAGTATATTTAGAAATAAAAGACTCTTTTGTGGCCTTTAAAAAACCGGAATTCGATAAATGGTCAACCTAACTCTAAGATTAATATAATTAGTACATATGAAAATAAATCTTGTAATTGATGATTTAATCCTATACTTGATGTTGTTGTGATTAAAAAATTTTGTGATTTATAAAATTATAGAATAAATAAGTGTTAGTTAAACTGAAAGAAAAACTAATATCTAAAGAAACCGACAACATTAGAATAATTGACATTAAATAGACGTATTTATGTTAATTATGTGCTCTTTATGATATGATGCTTACTGACTCCTTATTCTAAATTGTGCAATATTTATTGTCATATGTTTTACCGTAAGAAGATGCTTGTGTAACCTCGACGGAGATGCATATAAGAAAATTTGATAATAGGATCGGAAACTGATAACTCTAAAATCTTAGCTCATTAGAAGTTAATGAATTGATAAACGGATTCATCATTCTAAGTCTTTAAAAAATCAGAATACTTTGTTAATTTGAACTCATTTTTATCATCTTAAAAGTCTTTTACAATCATAAGTATGCATTCATGCAAGGAAAACAAAATCCAAAATTTTGATCGACTCAAATTTAGCTAAGGTGTCTATTCTAATATTTAGTTTCTATTGTCCCTATGGGATCGATACTCTTGTACTCTCCCGTCTATTTGTAAATAACACATGCACTTGTGTTGTACGTCCAAACAGTGATTAGTTTGGTACCATTCAATGAGTCAAGAGGGCAATAGGTGGGAGATTTGTATGGGTGGTTGGTTGATTTTGGTTGTAACGATGTAATATGACACACAATGTGGCAAGGTCGGAGTGCCTTTGTTCTTCATTGTTCATGTAATTTCAAAAACAATGTGTCGAGGTCGTTGTGTCATGTTCTATCTTCAAGTTATTGATCTGAAAAGAAAAAAAATGACAAAAGGTGTTTTTCATTGTTTCAAAACTGGTATAACTCGAGAAAATCACCAATCCTGATAAAGGGATGACTCAAGAATGTTGTATAGTTGGTTAAGTGTGGTTGGTGTGTTTTTACGCAAGGCATAATGCCTTGATAGGGATGGGTTTTAATGTGAGCCGATGTCTTGACCTACACTATATTCCTTATCTTTTACACCCGAGCTCCACATAGCCAAATAGTCAACCACCTTCTCCATATCTTGAATTTTTATTAGTTCCGGCCTTATCTTGGATCACAATTGCACATTTGGTTCGGTAAGAAGATGGTTGGTATACGAATACTTTTTGTCTGATGTATTATTCGGATTGAACCTTTATCCTTGCATGATGATGATTTGAGAGTATGTGTAAAATGATCCTCGTGATCATGTAGGATGGTGAGAGATATGCGCTGTCTTGGAAACGGTGTGGTAACATTGGGATGTGATCACGCAAGTGGTCCTAGGGGACAATGAATTGGTTTGTTAACATCTCCAGTTTTGGCACTTGCATGTTAGGGCGTTTCTGTTTTGTTTCACCTTATTTTTAGTGCTTGAGGACAAGGAAAAACTAAAGCTTAGGGGAGTTGATTAGAGCATAATAGTGCACGTTCAACCTTGTTTCTTTCTCAGCTTTCTATACGTCTTTGACGGGGAATCAACTCCTTTAACGGGGAAAGAACATCAAGGAACATTGAAGACCATTATTCATTATCCTTTTAGTGGAGATCATTCTTTGTTCAGCTTTTTCCTTAGTGTTTGGTGTTTGAACTTGATGATGGTTTGATTACACATGAGGTTTTTGATGTATTGTCTTTGCCTTCAAATCATGAACTAAACCCTCGATTAGTGATAGAACTCGTCGCACGGTACTACAAATTAAAATAAATATACTACTTCACACCACACAATATTTATAATAATGTAAAAGTGAGGAGCACCAATCGATCCCACAGAGAACGGTCTTTTCAGTTTTGTGACTTAAGTTATTGAACTACTAAGCTTTCCTCTAAAGTTTTGGGGGGGGGGGATTCTGTAATATAATGGAGGCGCAACAACAAGACAGCAGCAATCTTTTGCTGTAAGAATGGGATTGTTGCTGTAAGTAACGGATAATTGCAATACTACTAGTATTGGATTAAGACCTATGTAAACCGAAAAAGAACTACAGCAAAAGAAAAGAACCAGAGAGGAACTACGGAGAAGAAGAAGAAGCTAAGAATAATACTTTTCATTCAACAACAATTTCCATTGCAACTATCCCTGCTGTAATATAGTGGAGAATGTCATGGTGCTTCCTTACAGCAGAGAATATCATGGGCATCCTTACAATGGGTTTCTTTATTCTAAATGCCAACCATGTGCATTACAAGATGATGGGCTTCTGAATTACTGAAGGCTGCTGCTGGAGCTGGAATCATTGCATGTTGCTGGAGCAGATTACTGAAAATGGTTGGACTGAAAATTACTGAAAGCTGTTGGAATTGCTGAGAGCTCCTCAACTTGTTGTGCCTCCTCCATTATATTACAACTCCTCTCCTCTTGAAATTCACCTTGTCTCAAAGTGAGAAACAAAGGAAATTGCTTGGCAATATATGCAGAATCCTCCTAGGTAAATTGATCCGCATTGAGATTGAGCCATTGCACCAAAATTTGCTCTACCTTTCTACCTCTCCTTGTGATCACCCTTTTGTCCAGTACTGCCAATGGTTCAATGATCATTTTCCCTTCCTGATTGACTTGTGGAGGGTCTATGGATGAAACGACCGAATCTCCAAGGTGCTTCTTGAGTAAAGAGACATGAAACACATTATGAATTACAACTGTTGAAGGCAACTCCAACCTATAAGCTACTTTTCTTATCTTTTCTATAATCTGATAAGGGCCATAAAACTTGGAAGCCAGCTTCAAATTCTTCCTTAGTGCAATGGTGGACTGCCGGTATGGCTGCAGCTTCAAATAGACAAAATCTCCAACCGAATAGGAGAATTCTATTCTATTAAGATCAGCATAGGCCTTTTTCTTGATTGAGCCTGAAGAAGGTTCTCCTGTAATTTCTGATTCAGCTTGGTTCTTTTCTCCAATAATTCGGCCGGTGAGGAAGTAGAGATGTTGGTAAGATTTGGTACCCCGAGAACAGGAGGTGGGTATCCATACAAGGCTTCAAAGGGTGTCATCTTTAACCCCTTGTGATAATGAGCATTATACCACCATTCTGCTGAGCTAAGCCATGATTCCCATTTGTTAGGCCCTTGCAAGGTCATGCACCTAAGATATTCCTCCAAGCATCTATTGAACCTCTCTGTTTGTCCATCGGATTGGGGGTGATAGGCTGGAGAGAGACAAACCTTAGTGCCATGGAGCTTGAACATTTCTTTCCAAAACAAACTGGTAAACACCTTATCCTGCCCGAAACCATCCTCAAAGGAAACCCATGTAATTTGGCAACCTGGTCATAATACAGTTGAGCTATTTTTGGAGCTGTGAAGGGGTGAGATAGGGCAATGAAGTGTGCATACTTAGTGAATCTGTCAACAACCACTAATATGCAATCTGATCCTAGCGACTTTGGAAGTCCCTCAATGAAGTCCAATGATACATCGGTCCAAGCCCCCGTTGGTATGAATAGAGGTTGTAGGAGACCCTTTGGATGCTGTGTAGATCCCTTTCTTCTCTGACAAACTTCACAAACCTTGATAAATTCGTAAATGCTCTCTTGTAACTTAGGCCAATGAAAGCTAAGGCGCATCTTCTCCCAAGTACCCTCAATACCTGAATGTCCACCAGTTGGGGATGCATGAAAGGACTCCAATAGCTGCTACCTTAATTTCCCTATCTTCCCTACATACAACCTTCCCTTGTATCTGAGCACACCATCCTTCAAGGAGTAGGGTGGTTTAGCCTCTGCATCTATGGCCAAAATTGCCATCAATTGGTTAACTTCCTCATCGTCTTCATAGCTTTTTATCAATTCCATGATCTATTGAGGAATGACCAAGGATAAGGACATGCATTCTTCAAATCTTCTAGACAAAGCATCAGCAGCCCTATTTTCAACTCCCTTTTTGTATTGAATGCTATATTGGAGGCCTAATAATTTGCTCATACCTCTTATTTGAGCACAACTGCTTAACTTTCTGCTCTAGCAAATGTTTTAAGGACTCATGATCGGTTTTGATGATAAATGGCTGCCCCATCAGGTAAAGTCTCCATTTTTGGATGGCTGCTAAAACTGCCTTGAATTCCCTTTCATATGTGCTGAGATTTTGGCTCCTTGTCCCCAAGGCCTTGCTGAAATAGGCCAAGGGCCTCCCTTTTTGCATTAGAACAGCTCCTATGTCAGTGTCACAAGCATCTGTCTCCACCGTAAAGGGTTCTGAAAAATCTGGTAAGGCTAACACAGGTGATGAACACATGGCTCCCTTAAGACTTCCAAAGGACTCTCCTGCCTTGTTGCTCCATTGGAAGGCATTCTTCTTCAATAACTCAGTGAGAGGTTTAGCTATGTGGCCATAATCCTTGATGAATTTCTATAATAGCTGGTAAGGCCCAAAAATCCTCTTAGTGCCTTCAAGTTCTTTGGAATTGGCCAGTTCTGCATTGCTTCAATCTTCTTAGGGTCAGTCTGGACTCCATGTGATGAGATAACATGGCCTAGATACTCCACTTCGGACTGGCCAAAACTACACTTGGCCTTTTTAGAAAACAACACATTTTCTCTTAATACCGTGAGACCTGTCCTAAGATGCTACTTCATGCTGGAGCTGTAGATCAAGATGTCATTGAAGAATACTAGGGCAAACTTCCTTAAATGAGGCTTGAAGATCTCATTCATAAGGGCTTGAAAGGTAGCAGGGGCGTTAGTCAATCCAAACGGCATCACTCTAAACTCGAAATGCCCATAATGTGTTCTGAAAGCAGTCTTATACACATCTTCTTCCCTCATTCGGATTTGATGGTATCCGGCCCTTAGATCAAGCATAGAAAATACAGAGGCCCCTTGCAATTCATCCAAGAGATCATCTATGATAGGAATTGGAAACTTATCCTTGACAGTCAATTCATTCAACTGCCTATAATCAACACAAAACCTCCATGATCCATCCCTCTTTTTGACCAGCAATACAGGAGAAGCAAAAGGGCTATGGCTTGGTTGTATAATCTCAGCTTCTAACATTTCATCAACTAGTCTCTCCATTTCTACCCTTTGAAAGTAAGCAAACCTATAAGGCCTTAAGTTAACTGGTTTGCTATTGGGAATAAGAGGAATAGCATGATCATGTACCCTTAGTGGGGGCAAGGACATGGGTTCAGCAAATACATCCGGGAATTCCTCTAATACAACCTGCAGTGTATTTGGTACCTCCTCCTCAATGTCTGGAGAATGCATGACACACAATTGGCATAGCATTTCCTTCTTCATTTCTTTCCCCACCTTCTGAGGTTTCTGAGATTGGAGCTTGGAGCTGGTAGATCTAATGCCTCTTAATTCTACTGTCTTCCCTTCTTTCTCAAATTTTATCTTCATTTCATTCAAATCAAACTGTAAGGGGCTAAACTGTTTCATCCAATCAATGCCAAGGACCATGTCACAAGTACCCAAATCAAGTATTTTAAGATCAGCCTTGAATGGCTGACCATACATGGTCCAAGTGAACCCAGGGCATTTGGCCTTGCTTTCCATACATTCTCCATTGGCTATGGCTACCTTCAAGGGGGTAGCCTCGATCACAGAACATTCAACTTCTTGTGCGATGGAGGAGTCTATGAAACTAGCATTGGAGCCACTATCAATCAAGATTATCAAAGAATGGTTACCAGCAGTTCCCTTGATTTTCAGTGTGTTCTGTAAAGAACTGCTTGAAAGGGCCTGTATTGAGACTTCCATACCAGCTTCCTCGGCTTTTGGCTCGTCCATATCTATATTCACCTCTTGCTCTAGCTCATCCTCCTCCTCATTTTCTGAGTCCGCTTCAATCAACTGTAACTTGTCTTTGCATTTGTGCCCAATAGTATACTTCTCCTTGCATTTGAAACATAATCCCTTTGCTTTGAGATCGGCATAGTTAACAAGTGGGGTTGTCTTGGCCGGTTGGGGTGGTAGTTTTGTGGTATTAGGATATCTTGTGGAGTTGTTAGGACTTGGCAGGGAGGAGTTAGAATATGGTCTGGAAAATGGTTGTCTATTCCTCTTATACACACTATCAATAGACCACTCTTGTAACTTGGCTTAATGGAAGGTTTGTTGGAGGGTGTTGGGCTTAAACATCTTCACTCCTGGTCGAAGTTCTTCCTTCAATCCCCCAATGAAGCTAGAAATAAAGTATGGTTCCGGGAATTATGGGTTTAACAGCAACATTTGGCACCTAAGCTCCTGAAACTGCTCAATGAACTCTTCTAACCTCCCCCTTTGTTGTAGTCTGTTAAACTCCTCTACAACATTTCTAGAATACTCCTCTCCAAACCTCTCCATTACTGCATTCCTCAACTCAAACCAATTCATCATTCCACGCCTTTCTACAACTCTATAATACCAAGTTTCCACCTTTCCAGTGAAATACATGGCAGCTAGCTCCACATGCCTCCTTTGGTCAATGTTAACTATGCCAAAGTATCTCTCAGCCCTTCTTATCCAGGATCTTGCATTGCTCCCATCAAAGGGAGGGAAATCAATTTTTGGCAGGGAAAATGAGGGAATAGCTGGGGCTGAGTGCTGGTTTGGTGGAAAATTTTGTGGGTTTTGGGGTAGTTGTTCATATC
>LIEC01011046.1:8011-30020 GCA_001925005.1 Drosera capensis | reverse complement strand
CAAAAACACTTGAAAAGGCTAAAAACAACATAAAAACTATGAAAAGACCCTTTAAATGAGCTTAAAACACTCAAAACCCCATGAAAAGGCTACAAACAGACTTCCTTCTTCTTCTCTTTACTAACTAGAAACCATCTTCAGAAACCTCGTCGTTAGAAAGCACATCTGTCTTACTAACAATCACCGCTTTACCTTTATCGTGCTGAGGTGGATGCGTGACTGTGTCCTGGTCTGTATGGCCAAACACACCACATACGGAACACACCGGCGGTTTCCACTGGTATTCCACTCTGATCCTATGCTCGGAGTTCTTCAGTTTCAAGACAAAATCCTCAAGAAAAGGTTTAGTTGCATCTACCTCACAGCATACCCTCGCATAGTTTAATCTCCCCATACCCTCAGTCATAGAATCTGCATACAATGGTTTCCCCACTGCACTAGCCACATAGCTGAGTCCAGAACCTGACCACATAACTAAAGGAATATTGAAAAACTTCACCCAAATGGGAATTTTATCATGCTCCTTTTTGCAAAGCACAAGGTCGGGGTTCCATTGTTGCAAGAAGCATGGTCTGTCATAAAACAACCACATCCCGACATCAAGGATCTTCATTCTAGCTTCTGCGTCTGGAATCCAAAAATAATAGAATCCACTCTCATCAGATAGGACCTCAGATAGGCCATATTTCCCCCAATGCCTTCTCGAAGCAATTTCAACACTCTTGAATTGTAATTTTTTTCCCACAAAGTACCCAACCAGACAATCTTTCCATTTCTCTATTGCCTCCTTTATGGCCCCATCATCAGGGATAACAGTAACAACACCTTCCTCTACCATAGGCTCATAATATGTCATTTTGAGCTTCCTCTCAATAGGGTCTGAAGTTACTAAGGGGTCTTCCATGGACGAGTTTGTCCTTGTTTTATTCCTTGTTGCGGTCCTGATTTGCTCCTTTTTTCCTTTGCCTTTTCCTCACGAAGCAAAGCCTCACGAAACAAAGGAATTTTGGCAGCAACACCTTGTTTCTGAGCATTAGCAGCACCTTCCTTCTGGACATTAACATGGTGGGCCAAAGTAGCATCAACTACCGCAAGATTGCCCTCAACATCATGAGCTAAATCGCTACCACCATCAATACACTCCACCACCTCATCCACCTGCACAAAACCATCACCACAAATAATTCCAGCCCCCGACTTCTGCACAGCAGCAATAGTTTCCTCTTGGTGTCCTTGCGAAGCTCCCTTTGTGACTCCATGAAACATATCTAGATTAGGTAAATTCGTAGATGGCTTCATCGAATTTTTTTTCAAACCCGAATCCAGGACGCTGTGTTGATAACTCCCAACAAAGGCGCCTTCATCACCAATGACAGCTCCCAATGATGATTTGTGATTTTTCGAACCCAATATCATCGTAGCTTCAGTTTCAAGGCCAGTTTGCTGGGTTACCCTTTCGCATCTCGCCATCATTTGGTTTTCGAATCTAGGTTTGGGGATGTGTTCCCCGGCCACCAAGCCTCCGTCCTTAGCTTTGGGATGATCGGAAGGCCTCGGTTGGGCGTTCTGCGAAGAGAGAACCGTCGTAGCTACAGGACGATGATGAGATCTCGCCATTGTCTTCGAGCCTTTCGCCACCGGTTTCACTACCTCGTCACCATGAGTGGTGTCCTCATTCACGAACCCTCCTTCCACGCCTCCTTCCAGAGCTCGAGCAAGCCTTAGAGCCATGGGTTCTTCATTCGGCACAGCGGATGTCTTGGGTAGCAAATTCGCAATATTTGGTTTCAATCGAAACATGGGAAGCACCTCATCGAAGCCATCACCACAAATAATTCCAGCCCCCGACTTCTGCACAGCAGCAATAGTTTCCTCTTGGTGTCCTTGCGAAGCTCCCTTTGTGACTCCATGAAACATATCTAGATTAGGTAAATTCGTAGATGGCTTCATCGAATTTTTTTTCAAACCCGAATCCAGGACGCTATGTTGATAACTCCCAACGAAGGCGCCTTCATCACCAATGACAGCTCCCAGTGGGGAAGACTTGGACTAAGCTCTCTATCATCATTTGATATTGAGTGTCTGAACCAGTATAAATATTGTGTTTATTTATTGTTATCATTACACTGATATTTAGAATTGTTTCTGATTAATTATCATAGCAAAAAATGAGATAAAACTTAAAGAGTTATAAATCTCAAGTGCAGAGTAGAAAGTGGTTTCTGCAGATTATCTGAGTAGTCTACATACAATACCAGTCTGCACAATATTATTATTCAGCATAAAAAGACCATTAAATTCTTAAACAACCTATTTACCCTTCCCTTCCCCTCTAGGTTGAAACTCGAACACTACATACTCCTATTTGAAAAAATTCAGTCCCATGATCATTTTTAATTGTGATCACTTCTATACCTTTTTCATTTTGAATTTGCCTAAAAAACCTAGTCAGCAAACTACAAGTTTCACTCTTTTTATGCAAAAACAAGTGTATCTTGAGTAATCATCTCCTATAACTAGAGTGTAGTTCTTTCTGTTTAAGCTTTCTACCTTAACTGGACCTAAGAGATCCATATGTAATAATTCCAGAATTCTAGATGATTCTGAAGAGTTTAGGGGTTTAAATCTTACTCTAGTCTTCTTTCCTTCCTGACATGGTTTGCATAGTTTATCATTTTTAAACTCTACTTATGAAAGTCCTCTTACTAGATTTTTTGAGGATAATCTCACCATAGTTTTAAAGTTAAGATGAGCTAAATGGCCAGCTTGTGTCCTCAGCTTCTTTAGTGTAGAAACATGTTATATCTTTTGATTGTGATGAGTCAAAGTCTACTCATAGATATTTCCTTCTCTTATACCTATCAATTTGACTTCTTATGTGATCTTATCCTTGACTTAACATGAATTATGAGTAAATGATACATCATAATTTTTATAACACAGTTGACTAATAGAAAGAAAATATGTTCTAATCCTTTAACATAAGTTATATTTCTAAAGATTCATAAGTTATATTTCTAAAAATTAAGGAACATGTACCAAGAGTTTCATAACCTTTAGTTATACATGTTTTTCCTCCTCCAAAGATGACAAGAGGTCCTTGTTCCTTTTTGTAGTCCTCAAGAATTGATTTATTTCCTGTCATATGGCTTGAGCATCCACTATCAAGAAATCATATTCCTATTTCCTTTTCTTGTATCAAAACATAAAGATCTTATACATGGTACCCACTTATATGGGTCCTCATATGTTAGTTTTTGGAATCCATACTTGAATTATTTTCTTGTGAGAATTTCATTTCAGTACTTAAAGGACTTATGACCAGGCTTTCCATATGTATAGCAGTAGACCATTGGTCTTATGGTTTTTAGTGATCTATTGCATTTCATCTGTTGTATTTGACATGAGTAGGTATCCCTTAAGTGTGGCTTTCTCCGTGTTGTTCTGGAAAAATTATTCCACTTTGAATAGTTAGGTTCATGCTGAGCTTCATAAGGCTTTCATCAAATCTTTTTCTAAGATTCTTAGCCTTCTGTATCTTATTGTCTTTTTCATCAGTACGTGATAATGGTCTGCTCCAACCTCTTTGAGTTTGAACAGTAGAGATATGTATTGTCTATATAGTAGAGTTTTTTCTCTTCTGTACAGTATTCCTCTTTTGTAGAGTTCTTGTAGTAGTCTGCTTTATTTCCTTGATGACTTTTTCATTTGATTTATTATTCAGCCAGTCATTATATCCTAATCCTATTTTATCATTGGAGGATTGACCTATGTTGAGCAATTTTTGCAAACTAAGGGTCTTTCTATTCAAGCATCTACCTGTTTTTGAAGCTCAGAATTTCGCAATAGAAGTGTTTCCACTACTACATTTAGAAGTTTCACTTTTTTATTTTCTTCTATTAATTCTTCTTGAGTATTTATTTGACTATTGTTACTCTCATCATATATTAAATTGCATTTTTTTAGACGTACAATTTGCTCAAGATTTTCTTTATTTTCCTTTAAAAGGGAAATAAAGTTCTCAGAGGTTTCTTGAATTGCTTTCTTCAATTCCTCTATGGTGGCATCTAAATCAGAAAGATCAAATATGTGTTGCTTTTCATCATCCTTAGCCGTGAGACATAACTGAGCGTTTGAGATAATGTCTTCATCATCAGAAAGTCCTTGTTCACTTGTAGATGAGGTATCAGTGGTCTTCTTATCTGTCATAGACTTAAGGATTTTTAGTTTTTTACCTTTGAAAGCTGAGGTCTTCTTTCTGGCATCATCTATTTGTTTGTTTTGCTCAACTTTGAGATTATATGTATGTAATACACTGTATAGTTGAGTTAAGGACATCTTTGTTACATCTCTTGATTCCTTTATAGTGTTGTCTTTGTGCTTTAGATTTCACCAAGAGATCTCATAAACTTTAGGTTGACTTCCTTGTATTCTTAAATCTTTCCTAAGGTTTTGAGATTATTGATGAGAATATTGAACCTTTCATAGAAGATAGTCAAATTTTAATCAGATCTCATTGAGACCCAATCATATTATTGTATTAGAACATCCTTTTTATTCTCCCTTATTGCGTTGGTTCCTTTATTTCTGAGCAGTAGTGCTTCCCATGCTTCCTTTGCAGTGGTTGCATGAACCACTATTTCAAACATGTTGTCATCAAGAGCTTTGAATATTTGATTCTTTTCTCTTTTATCAACCTGCACCAAAATCCCAGTCTTCTCTTGACCAAAGTGACTTTGGCGTATATACTTCAAGTGTTGTATCCATTGGATATGGCATCATTGGAATATGAGATCCATCAGCTATGATATATGATATTCTCTCATCTATTGAATCAAGATTTGCAAACATCCTTAGGTTTTAGTGGTTGAATTTTTCAAACGAATATGTTGGGGGTTCTCCACTGTTTAGACACTTAGGACGCTTTGATGGAGCCATTTTTCTTTACAAAAACAAACTATTAGTAGCTTCTTTGCAAATAAGATAATGACCTTTTCTTTCTACAAACTGTTAAGTCTGAAAAGTTAGGCTCTGATACCAATTAAAAGGTCCTAAATTCAACCTAGAGAGGGTGAATAGGCTGTATCAAAAATTATTTAAACTTTTGATATGAAATAATAGTTCTTTACAGATCACTATTTTAAGTAGACCACTTAGGTAGTTTGCAGATGATACTTGATAGTCTGCAACAGAAAGTTCAAACTCTTTTGAGTTTATCTCTATTTGGCTATTATGATGTGATTCTAACAGTTATAAATATTAAGCAATGAAAGCAAGTAAAAGACATAGTATTTATACTTGTTTAGACACTCGTTATCAAATGATAATGCAGAGGTTAGTCCAGTCTTCCCTTGGTGATCAGTGTAGTTAAGCCAGGAGATGACTATCATTATCTTCTTGTTTGTAGCTTACAAGAAACTTCTTTTTATAAGCTATCTAACTTGAAAAAAAGATGAAGGACTCAGATCCTTTGCATAGATCCAAACTCTGGACTCTATTGCAAGATGTGTTCTTCTAGAAACTAATGACACTTTTTTCGGTGTGATCTTCACGAATTAGCTCTCTTGAGTAATTTTTGAACTTATGATTGCTTTGTATTCTTGCCTTTCAATCTCATTCAATAGCCTTACTTCAATAAGCCTTAACTGTTTCCTTTTATAGGCTCAGAGAACAAAGCCAGTAAACATGGTAATGTTTTTGATATAACACCTTGCCACTCATCTCGCCCATCATCTTCTGTCTGATGCTGGCAGTCCACTTATTTCATAATTTATGTTGTTGTTGTCTGTACCTCAAACCTTCCTTTGAATGACTTCAAACCTTTGATCCAACCATCTCTACTGTACTCCAGTCTACTGTAACTTCACTTGGAAGTAAGCTTGTTGTTTTACTTGAAAGTTTTGTTAGTATCAATTTAGGGGGCGATTGATAGGACGGTGTAATCCCTTCACTTGTATAGAAATTGATGAACAAAATATAGGAGTATTAACCATAATGTTGTTAATGTTCTTAGACTAAAAACTAGATAGATAGCTATAGTCTAGGTCAGACGTTGAAGAGTAGATGACAAGAGATGGAGAGCATTGTGTAGGCCACCAAATACAGAATTACTATAGAGAATTTCAACTAAGCAACTAAGACATACAATGGAAACAAAAGACTTGCAAATACTTTAGGATCTAGATTTGAACTTGCAGACGAGAACTAATACAATAATGCATGAAGTGCATCAGATCTGGGTGTAAACAAGGTTGTAGCAGGGACTAGGTACAGACGAGGTCTCAACAGTACTCAGTGCAGACTAAGATATAGCAGACTAGATTACAGCAGAGATAATTACTGAGATGGGGTCAGGGGTTTGAGGTTTAATCAAATTGAAGATTTGAGATTCAGAGTGTGACAGTACGAGGATCTGAAAAAGATGAGCTGTCAATATCAGTTGAGGTACATATTACTAGTTGTCACATCAGCTCATGTACATAAGTCACAGGTTTATTCCCCCGGCCTATAAAAGGGGATTGATGAAGCTCAATGAGTAGAGTTGTTTAACGCGAGATTAAAAGTACAAGCTTGCAAAACAATCCAAGATTCAAAGATTACTAAAGTGAGCTAAACTAAGAAAGAAACAAGAAGAGGGTTCTCTCCTAAAAGATGTATTTTTTTATGAATATAAAAGAAATGAGTTGAGTTTATCTTCTTTATGTTTGGAAAGAGTTTGTTATCATATATTTAAGAGAAGATTATTGAGTTAAACCCATAATGTATAGAAATTGAGTGATAAACAAACTCTAATCTTAGAATGTCCCAATATGTGCCAAGGTTGAGGCTAATCTATTAGGAAAGTAAGCATGTAATGGGTATGTAGTAAGGCTAGTTCAAATAGGGATACAACAAGGCTGGTTCAGAGAGAAACATAGTAAGGTTGGTCAAGAGGAATATAGCAACGCTGGCAACGTTGAGGTCATGCATAAAAGATAATAAGGGCTGGGCATTTGGGCATCTCCAACAAGGAATGGTTGATCCTGCACTACTTTTGATTAATGAAGATTATTACAACAAGGCCAAGTACAATAAGGCTATGGTCAACAAAAGAGTTTAGATAAAAAGAACAGTCTATCTTGAATTACTTCTGTGAGATTACTACAACAAGCCTGGGGACTACAAAAGGGTACAGATAAAGTCAAAGATCACAGGTTATCTTTTATGTTGTGTGAGTGTACTTAATTACATCAACATCAGAGGTCATGGGTCGGTGAATATGGTGTGAGGATCGCATGAAAGTGATGTTTTCAAGAAAGAACAAGTTCAATGACGACTAGAAAGTTTGGATTGCCTATAAATACAGAGGCAATACCAAAGATTTTGAAGACCTTTGAATAGCTTACTATACTTTGATATAAAAAGTCAAGTGCAATAAGGTTTCAAATAAGATGAGAAAGAAGTTGATAGGTGAAAATCTGAGCCAACTATTAAAGGTAGTGTTGAATAACACGAGTGTTGGACAAACGATTTCAAGAGGCTGTTCTCAAGTCCTATTGAGGAGAAGAAAAAAATCTTGTAATCGGTTTGTATTGTCATTTACTTGTTGTAAAATGACAGATTGATTGTGAGCCTAAAACAATCACACATAATGTCATCCTCTTGATTATGAGCCTAAGACAGACGAGTTCTCAGCCTTGATTAATCCTAAAACTCTCTAAGTCAAGAGTTTGTCTATCACTAAATTTCTATACATCATGTGTTTTGACTCAAAAACGTCTCCCAAAATCGATAATAGAAAACTTTATCTACACAGCAAGAAGTTCTACAACTTTTCTTTCATATACACCATAATGAAAAACAAACATACAAAATTTTGTCACATACAAATAGACTCATATGCTATATTTCTTCTGTCTCTTTAGAGCAGTAGGTTCATCACCATCTTTCCTCTTCTTTATCATGTGCCGTGGAGGTATAATATCCTTGGTTGAAGGTGTCTGCATTGAATAAGGGTTGTTATCCTCCAGTTAAGCCTGATTGTGTTCCTCCATTGGTACCCATTTATAATCCGATTATTTGCTCAAGGGCTTGATTGAAGAGGTCTAGACTACCATTGATGGTTTGTTCTACCCTTTGTATAGCATCTCGTTCTCTTTGAAGATCAACGACACTTTGATTGAGCACGATGTCTTTTTGCCTTTAAGGGACAAGAGAGGAGTAGAATAAAGTGCTCAATCTGGAATGCTATTGTTGTAAACTCTCCCCATATTTGCTAGAATTGATGTAGGGGAAAAGAACATTGTTAATAAGGTGTTGACTGAGGTGATATATTTTAGTCTGTATTTGATAGTGTTCGAAATCGGTCTTGGCTTGATTTTTCTCTATCAAATATTTTAGCATGGTAAGATCATTAGCTAAAGAAGTCGTCTGCCTCTCCATATTCTTTGTAAGGCATGTGACTTGCTTAATGATGATGTTGATGATGGATTTTGACTAAGATTATAGCCTTTTGTAGTTTGTTTGTGCATCTCCCCCATAGAGTTCTTCAGAAGGGTCAAAGAAGCATATGTGACTATTCCTGTTCTTGATGCATGCTTCATTTTACGTTTAATTATAGTGACTGCTTTGGTGAAGTTAGTATTGAGGAACTCAATACTACACTGAAGTCTGCTGAGTTGATCTTTTAAGGAGTCAATAGTAGACTCCATCTGTGAGTTGGCAGTAGAGAAGTGCTTATTTTGTTATCGTTGAAGTTGTAGTACTTGAACAGGTCGTATCTGTAGCAACTTTATTTAAATCATTAAGGGTGACTGTAGCCCCTAGAGCAATAAAGGCATGTGATGTCCATTCTTAAGCAGTGAGGGAGGATACATGAGAGCTTAAAGTATTCTTCTTCTGATGGCACAGCTATAGAAGGGTCTTTAGGATATCCAGTAGAGCTTGTACTTACTATAGCAGGGTCTTCAGTGAGTTGTTTAGAGTGTGAAAAAGAGCATAGAAGCAGTGATGGAAAAAAGACTATTGAGAATATATGAGTGTGCTCTTATACAGCAATAGAACGCCTTGGAGTTAGATCATCTATGAAAGGGAAATCCATTAATGTTTTCTCTTATAGTACAATAGCCTTAGATATTATTTGTAAGTTCTAGTTTCAACCTAGAGGGGGGAGGTGAATAGGTTGTTTTAAGCTTTTAATCAATTTCTTACGGAATATCATTTTGCAAGCTACTATTCTATGCAGACTACTTACTCAGGTAGTCTGCATATGACAGTTGTTAGTCTGCAGCAGAGAGTTCAAACTTTTTGAGCTTCTCTCTGTTTGATTGTGATGATTTGTGTGATTAGTAGTTCTAAAAATGAATTGCAGTAAGAACAAGTAAAGAACATAATATTTAGACTTGTTCAGACACTCGATATCAAATGATAATCGAGAGCTTAATTCAGTCTTCCCTTGGTGACCAGTGTAGTCAAGCCAAGAGATGAGTATCACTATCCTCTTGTTTGTAGCTTACAAGACAACTTCCTTTTATAAGCCTATAAACTGGTTACAAGGTAAAAGAACCTAGATCTCTTGCTCAGATCCAATCTCTGGACTCTGCTGTAAGATTTGTTCCTCTGTAGACTAGGGACACTCTCGTCACTTGTGTCATTTCGATTCAGCTCTCTTGAGTATACTTTGAATGTGTATTGCTTTGCACTTCCCTTACAAATTTATTCAAAAGTTCTACTTCAATGAGCTTCAACGGTTCCCTTTTATGTGGCTCAAGGAACGAACCCGTTTGCAACTCACTATTCCTGGCAGTCCACTCATGTTCCCCATTATCTCGTTTCTGATGTTGGCAAACCATTGATGTCTCCACTATCTTGTTTCTGATGATGCCATATTGGTTCTTGTTTGCAAGCTCAGTCCTTAATTCTGAAGCCTTTGAGTTCATTTATTGCTTATCAATGCACTAGCTGTTTATCCAAAGTCCTCTATAGTAGTCTGCATCTGGTGGTCTGTACGATGCTATCTATCTACAACTGTCTACTCACTCGCATCCGACCTAGACTACAACTACCTAAATGACTTCTAGCCTAAACATACTAACTACATTATAACTAATATATATCAGTTTTGTTACATCAATTTCTATACAAAAGGAGGGATTGCACATTCCTATCAATCTTCCCCTAAATCGATGCTAACAAAAAATCCTATGTAAAACAACAAATATACTTCTATTTAACCTAAATATTTACTTTAGTTGATTTTACATTCAACGTCATTCCATTGTTCATTACAATGTTGTTAAAATTAAAAGTAACAGAATGAGCAACTCCTACCTTCAATGCTCCTTTCTTTTTCTATGCTTTCTCCTCTGTTCTTCATAGGATTGCTCTTTTGCATGCTTCTGTTTCTTTGCAGACCTATCCCTTTCAGAGGAATGTCTCCTCTTTGCAGAAGCCTCCCCCTGAGACTTTGCTTGGGTTTGCTCCTCCTTTTCGTCTGCAGTCATCTGCTTTTTAATTGTAGTCTGCTTCTCCCCCTTTTTGTTTGCATTGAGAGAGGAGGTTAGATGTTCAAGAGCAAGGCGGACTCCCTTTAGTTCGGAGAAGATATGCTTCTGAACCAACTGGAGTTTGGTTTCAAGAAGACCAATCTTGGTGTCATTTATGCGCATGTGCTCATTGGTGTCCTTCTGAGTAGTCTGCAGAGAAGTATGAAGTTTGTGCAGTTCAGCCTTGTGTTGTCCTTTGAACTTGTTGAAGTTAGAAGTGCTGATCCGTTGATGTTGAAGATGCATGGACTTGGCCTATTTCATCTGATCAATGACCCCAGCTGCTAGGTTTTGTAGTGTGCTGTGGAAAACATCAAAAGTTGATTTTCTGAGGTTCCTTTCTTCGTCGATGTCTATAGCAATTGGCTATATAGTCTCAAGGAGATCATGAAAGGCATCCCTTGTCCATGAGTACATGTTGTAGACTTCTTGTTCTAGCTATCTTGATCTATAGTTGGTGGTGGGTGATGAAGGGATTCTTTCTCCTTGATGATGTGGTTGGACAGAGAGAACTTGAATTTCAGGGTCCTCAAATGCTTTCTTGAGGTCTTTGATGGCTGTTGGAGTCATTGTGGTAGCTGATGCAGCAGTGTATATTGGCTCCAAGACTACAGAGGGTATATTAGGTGCCGTTTGAGCTAACCCAAAGGCAGATGGTGGGGTAAAGATGATGTGTTCAATGTCTTTATCTAGAGATGCTCTTTGTGTCTCTGCTGATTCTGCAGTTGTGTTACAAACGACATATCTGCTGCAGAAGGAAATACTCCTTAAACTGCCATACAAGCAGAATCAGCAACGCTCCCAACTATAGCTGAAGTCGTCTGCATCATTTGGTGTGACCGCAAGGACAATGATCTCGTCTGTATTTGTTGGAGCATCAATGGATGTGACTTCAGCTTTTAGAGAGTCTTTTTCAATATCAGGTAATTCTTCTGTCCGTTATGGAGTGGCTTGTTTCTCATTTGCAGACGTATCAAGTTGCTCTTCTGCTGCAAGAGCAATGACCAGTGGCGTTTCTGTAACAGATTAGTCGGTTGAGAGCTCATCATTAGCTTCATCTACAGTTGGGAGTGCTCCTGATTCTGCTTGTATGGCAGTTTAAGGAGTATTTCCTTCTACAGCAGATATGTCGTCTGTAACATCCTTGTCTGCAGGAGTGTCTTCAGGTTGCTCAGCTGCAGTGCTCTGCATTTGAACTTCTTCTGCAGCTACTTGATCAATGATGTCGTTTTCGTCGTCATGAGGATCTCGTTGAAGTTGATCATCTCCATTATCAGGCCATCATCATCTGCTGGTTGATGTTCTCCCAGATCCAGTCGAGAGAGGTATTCAAGAACTTCATTGGTGGCAGCTTTGATATGTTTGTCCAGAATCTCCTTGAGCTGGGCTTCAATTTCTGAAGTGTTGACAAACTCAAAATGCCTAAGAAGGGCATGTCTGAGTCTTTTTGTCTTCAATGTGGAGTCCTTGAATTCAAGGACTCCATTGATGAGGAAGTGCGGTTCCTTAGGTCGTGTTGACTAGCTAACTTCCTTTCTTTGGAGTTCAACCAGTTGATGAATCTCCCCCTCTGTCATCCCAGTTATGTCGCCAATCAAAAATTTGAGATTGGTTGGGATTGATCGTGTACAGTGTTTTGGGTCCTTGGGGAATCAACTTGGGTCTTGCACCGTGTAGTTCTCCTTGTGGTCCTTCCTGGTGCATGAGAAGTTGGAGTTGGTGTCAGTGTTGGTGCTGTTCTTGGCCTCTTGATAGGTAGATTGTTTTGTGACATGAACTCCTGAATCAGTTTGTCACTCTGGATCTTCTTTCTCAGCTTTGTTTGTGACCTTTTTGCAAGCAGTTAGGTATAGGTTTGCCTTGACTACCTCGATCTTCTGTATTACTTTCTGAATAACTGTCTCTGGCGAAAGCCTTTCGTCCGTGTTTGTCCATGCAGTTGTGGCAGTTGTGGGTTGCTCTGCTGCAATTGTGGAAGTGTCCATTCCACTGCTACTGAATGGAATAATGGCGGTTATTGGTGGCTCTGCTGCGAGGGGTCCTATGGTGAGAGCTTGTACAACAGGGGTAATTGAGGTTGGTGTCATTTGCAGAGCTGACAATTTTTCCTTGATTTCATCGTGAGTATAGCCTTCTTCAAAAAGCCTTTGTCTGAACGAGGCTCGAGGTCCTTCTCTTATCTCCTAAAAGCTTAGTTGAGCTTCCAAGATTAGATTCCTCATATTTTCATCTGTTCCTACCTTGAGGAACTGAATGGCTATGCTGGCATCATAGAGGGCGGCAATTTTTCGATGCCTTTGGTGGAAGTCTTGAGGAAGAGAGCTCAGTTATCAGTCCAGTTTGCACTATTGTAGACTGAGTGATATCTTCCTCAATCTGCATTATTACAGACTGGGTTTCTCCTTCATTGCTTAGGATTGGGCTTTCAGACTTGTCAGATATAGTTTCTTCGTCGGAGCTGGGCACAATGAGTTTCCTCCTTGTAGCTCTAGGTTTTGTTATCTGTCTTTGAGCTGTTGCTTTCTTGATCTGCTTCTTTGCAGACCGAGTCTGTACTACAGTGGTCTGTACTACCACAGTGGTCTTCTTGGCCCTTCGTCTGGTCTGCACTTCCACGGGTTTTTATGGCTCGTCTGCTGACTTCTTTGTGAGTCTTGTGGGACCCTTTCCTATCTTCTTGATATTTATCTGTTTGGATTGGTTCTATAGCCTTCCTTCCTTGTCAGAGAGCTTCAATTTTTGTTTGAGAAGGATGCTGATTATCCTACCAAAGAGTGGTAGTCTGGCCTTTACAGATCTGGCCATCTGGTACATGAGTAAACTAGCCCAGTTTACTCTTGTCTTGGTGAGAATCGTACACATGACTTCCTATTGATCAGTGGTTATCTGGTCTTTGCTGAACTCTCTGGAGAGAATGACCTTCTTCAAAATATCAGCAAGCAGTTTGTGCTCCTTTGATAAGAATCGTTTCATAGTTCTTATCCCCTCATTCCATTTGTCTCGACTGAGCATTGCTTGACGTCCCAGCTTGACCACTTCAGGTGGAATGATTCTGGAATCTTCATTTGGAAGATTGAAACATTGTGCAAGGTCATCTGAGTTCACCTGGACAGTTATTCTTCTTGAAGTAGAGGTATAGATGATCTGCTGCAGACTGTCTGCAACCTGCCCCTTCTTGACGAAGTCAAGAACTTCATCATCGAATCTTGGGCTTGTTCGTTCACATAGAGACTTGAGTCCAGGCTCCATGATCAAGTCAGCTATGTCTCTGACTTCTTCTGGCTCGTCCCGAATTGTATTGAAATCAAAGACGACGCCCGTTTGAAGTTTAATTTTTTTCGAAGGACTCCTCTGAGATTCAGAGGATTTCTTATTTTTCTTTGAGGAGCCCGATGGTGTGTTGGCCATTTTTAAGAGGATTTGAAAGAAATATTTAAAAAAAAAAATCGAATTTGAAGTATCGTGAGAGTTAGGGTTTTCGATTTTGTACAATAGAGTTCAAGAGTCTAGAGAGGGAGAGAGAGAGAATTGTTAGAGAGAGAGAGTATGATTGATTAGAGTGTAAAGTGTTTTCTCTTTTTGGAAATCTTCTTTTTATATATGTTTGAAAAATATTACCGTTGTCTGTGCTTTTTCTAGCCGTTACATAGTATTAGTCATTAACTGACTGTTATGCGTTATTTTTAGGAAAGCAGTTATTGGAACGTTTAAAATTCTTTGCCTAAAATAGATGGAGTAGAACAATATTAACTCTAGTCTTCTTTTGTTTAAACAGTGGAGCAGTAGAGTAATATTGCTAGTCTGCATTTTGCATAAATATTGCTAGTCTGCTTCTACGCATGCAATGGAGCAGTAAAGAATTTTGGCCTTTCCACTGTTTTAAATCAAGTATACCCAATTCTCCACGAAATTGGATAAGCTTGCTCTCATCGAGAGGTTTGTAAAAATGTCTGCAACTTATTTTCTGTTGGAATGTATTCCAATTTAATATGACCTTTCTACACATGATCTCTTATAAAGTGATACTTGATATCAATGTGCTTGGTCCTTGAATGAAAAACAGGATTTTCTGAAATCGCTATTGCAGACGTGTTATCACAAAATACGGAGGTATTGGAGAATATCATATCATAGTCTGCAAGTTGTGATTTCATCCACAATATTTATGCAGTACAGTTTCCAACAGCAATGTATTCAACTTCTGCAGTAGAGGTAGATACGATCGTCTACTTCTTGCTGAACCATGATATTAGTCTTGCTCCTATGAATTGACATGTTCCACTTGTACTCTTCCTGTCAACTGTACATCCTACAAAATCTACATCTGAGAAACCAATTAGTGTAAAATCTGATTCCCTAGGATACCATACACCAAGGTTTGGAGTTCCTTTGAGATATCTCAGGATTCTCTTTATGGCAGTGCAATGAGATTCCTTGGGATCATATTGGTACCTTGCACAGACACAGACTGCATATTGAATGTCTAGTCTGCTTACGGTAAGGTATAGTAATGACCCTATTATTCCTCTATATATTTTTTGATTTATTTTCTTCCCATTTTCATCTCTTTCAATTTTAATTGATGTGCTCATGGAGGTTTTCATATGACTAGCACTTTCTAAGCCATATTTCTTAATTGTATTCTTCAAGTATTTGGATTGATTTAAAAGGATTCCACTTTTTATTTGTTGTACTTCAAGTCCTAGGAAATATTTCAATTCACCTATTAAGCTCATTTGAAATTTAGATTTCATTAGCTCTGTAAAATGTTCACAGAGTTTATCATTAGTGCAACCGAATATAATATCATCAACATAGATTTGTACTAACAATATATGTTTCTTATGCTTCTTAAGGAACAAAGTGGTATCTATCTTTCCTCTTTCAAATTTATTTTCACATAAGAATGTTGAAAGGGTTTCATACCATACTCTAGGTGCCTGTTTTAATCCATATAATGCTTTGTCTAGCCTATATACATAATCAGGATATTCATAGTCTTCAAAGCCAGGAGGTTGTTCAACATATATTTCCTCTTGCAGCTTTCCATTTAGAAATACACTTTTTATATCCATTTGATAGACTTTGAACTCCTGATATGCAGCATAGGCAAGGAACATTCTTATGGCTTCTAATCTAGCTACTAGGGCAAAGGTTTCATCAAAGTCAATCCCTTCCTCTTGTGAATACCCCTTAGCAACTAGTCTACCCTTGTTCCTGATGACAATTCCATTTTCATCAGATTTGTTTCAAAATACCCATTTGCAGCCTACCATTGGATCTTGGTGTAAGATACCATACTTCATTTCTCTTAAACTCATTTAGTTCTTCTTGCATAGCATCTACCCAGTTTGGATCATCTAGGGCTTCATTGATTTTCTTAGGTTCAATTTCAGATATGAAGCATACAGATAGACATTCTATAATTGTTGCCCTTCTAGTCTGCACGGGTGCATCTTTATCTCCAATGATGTCATCATGTGTATGTGTCTTAATCCATCTTCTTTTATCTTTTTCATTAGCTTCTAGTTGTTGTTGAGTTTGTTCTTGAGTCTCTGCTACATTTTCATTGTGTGTAGACAACTTTGTCTTGTCTGTAGTTTCAATGTGCTCTTCTACAGCCTGTTCATTGCATGCACATTCCTCATCAAATACATTTGCATTTCTTATGAACGTTTCTAATTCATCAAATAATACATGAACAGACTCATCAACAGTTTATGTTCTTTTATTATATACTCTAAAGGCTTTGCTGTTTGTTGAATATCCTAGGAAGGTTCCCTCATCTGTCTTAGGATCAAATTTCTGTAGATAGTTTTACAATTGTTATGTATATAACATATGCACCCAAAAGCATGAAAGTATTTGACACTTGGTGTCTTTCCTTTCCACAATTCATAGGGAGTCTTTTTATATAATTTATGAATTACGCATCTATTCTAAGTGTAGCAAGCTGTGTTAACTGCTTCTGCCCAGAAGTTCTTAGTTAATTTTGCATCAGATAGCATTGTCATAGTTGCCTCTATGAGTGTTCTATTTTTCCTTTCAGCAATCCCATTTTGTTGAGGTGTTTTAGGTACTGAGAAGTTATGTTTGATTCCATGATCATTGCAATAGACATGTACTCCTGTTTGATCAAATTCAGTTCCATGATCACTTTTTATTGTGATTACTTCTATGCCTTTTTCATTCTGAATTTGTCTAAGGAATCTAGTTAGCAGACTACAAGTTTCACTCTTTTTATGTAAGAAAATTACCCATGTATATCTTGAGTAATCATCTACTATAACCAGAGTGTATTTTTTCCTATTCAGGCTTTCTATCTCGACCGGACCAAAAAGATCAATGTGCAGTAGTTCAAGGATTCTTATTGATTCGGATGAATTTAGAGGTTTAAAGCTTGCTCTAGTCTGCTTACCTTCTTGGTATGGTCTGCAAAGTTTATCCTTTTTAAACTTTATTTGTTGAAGTTCTCTTATTAGATTTTCTGAAGATAGTCTTGCTATAGTTTTAAAATTAAGGTGAGCTAGTCTTTTATGCCATAGCCAGTTTGCATCTTTAGTTTTCTTAGTATAGAAACATGTTATTTGTTATTACTGTGATGAGTCAAAGTCTACTGCATAAATGTTTCATTTTCTAATTCCTAGTAATTTAACTTCTTGTGTGACTTTATCTTTTACTTTACATGTATTATTTGTAAATGACACATCATAATTTTTATCACACAATTGACTAATGGATAGCAGGTTATGTTCTAATCCTTAAACATAAGCAATATTTCTAAAGATTAAGGAACCTGTACTAAGGGTTCCATAACCTTTAGTTATATCTGCCTTTCCTCCTTCAAATATGACAAGTGGTCCTTGCTCCTTTCTGTAATCTTCAAGAATCGATTTATTTCCTGTAATATGCCCTGAGCATCCACTGTCTAAGTACCATATACTTCTTTTTTTTTCCTGCAATAAAAACTCAGAGATATGTACATGGTGCCCACTAATACGGCTCCTCATTGATTAGCTTTTGGAATCCATACTTGAATTATCTTCTTGTGAGAATTCCAGAATTCAAAAGATTTATGGCCAATTTTGCCATAAGTAAAACAATAGACCTTAGGTCTTGTGCTTCTTAGTGGTCTGCTCCATCTTTTCTGCTACCTTTGGCATTAGCAGATGTGTCTCAAATATGGTTTTCTCCAGGTTGTTCTGGAGAAGTTATTCCATATTGAGTAGTTAGGTGCATACTGAACTTCATAAGGCCTTTGTTTAAATTATTTCCTATAATTTCTTGTCTTTTGCTCCTTATGATTTCTATCATTTGCACGCATTGGAGGTCTGCTCCAACCCTTCAAAGGACGAGCAGTGGAGACCTTACTTTGCAGTAGAGGTCTCTTTAGCAGATTGCTTCTAATTTGTACTGTGTGTGTAGTTGAGCTTTTCCTAGTTTGTGTAGCAGGGTTATGACTCTTATGCACAGTTGCTGCAGTAGAGACAGTCTTCTTCTGCATACTTGCTATAGTAGAAAAGTTCTTTTTTTGTAGAACTTTTGCAGTGGCCTGCTGAACTTTCTCAGTAATGACCTTTTTCTCTGCATTTTTGTTCAACCAGTCATAGTATCCCAACCCAGTTTTATCATGGGAGGATTGACCTGAGTTGATCAAGTTTTGCAGATCTAAGGTCTTGTCATTCCAAACATCTACTTGTTTTTGAAGCTCAGTGTTTCTTGATGAAATTGTTTCTACTACTACATTTAGAAGCTTTACATTTTCATTTGCTTCCTTTAGTTTATCTTGACAATTGATTAGACTATTGTTATTCTCTTCATTTAAATTGCATTTCTCTTTAACAATTGCAATCTGCTTAAGATTTTCTTTATTTTCCTTTAAAAGGGAAATAAAGTTCTCAAAGGTTTCTTGAAGTACTTCCTTCAATTCCTCTGTGGTGGTTTCAGAATCAAAGAAATCAAATACATGTTGTTTTTCTTCAGTCCTTGGCATAAGACATAGTTGAGCGTTTGAGATGTTATCTTCATCATCAGAGTCTGTATCACTCCATGTCTTTGCCGTATAGGGTTTACCTTTCTCTTTTCTTCCACAGTTGCCTTTGCTGTAGTCTTTCTTGAACTTCGATACAGACGATTCTTATGTTGGTCGTCTGTAGTTTGCAGCAAAGTGGCCTGGTTTGCCACAGTTGTAGCAGACTTCTTTTTTAGCTTCTTTTGTTTTTGAGGGAAAGTTCTTCTTGAAATTTCTTTTCTTGAATAGCTTCTTGAACTTCTTTCCCATCAAGGCAATTTCTTTAGATAGTCCTTATTCATTTGCAGACGAGGTATCTGAGGTTTCCTCTTCTGCCATAGACTTCAGAATTTTCTCTTGAGCTTTGAAAGTAATAGTCTTCTTTCTTGCCTCATCTATTTGTTTCTTCTGCTCAACTTCAAGATTGTATATATGCAGTACACCATATAGTTGAGGCAGGGACATCTTTGTTAAGTCTCTGGATTCCCTTATAGATGTGGTCTTTGTACTCCAGATTTGACCAAGAGATCTCACAAACTTAAGGTTAACTTCCTTAGTTTCAAAAGTCTTTCCTAAGGTTTTGAGATTATTGACAAGAACATTAAACCGTTCATAAAAGGTGGTTAAGTTCTCATCAGATCTCATTGAGACCAACGCGTATTGCTGTATAAGGACATCCTTCTTGTTCTCTCTTATTTCGTTGGTCCCTTAATTTCTTAGTGTCAAGGCTTCTCATGCTTCCTTTGTAGTGGTTGTATGAACCACTATCTCAAACATGTTGTTATCAAGGGCTTTGTAGATTTGATTTAGAGCTTTTCTCTCAATCATCACCAGCTCCCAATCTTCTTTGGACCATAGAGATTTCGGCCTTTGCACCTCTCTTGTTCCATCCATTGGATCTAGCATCATTGGAATATAAGGCCCATCAATGATGATGTCTGGTATTCTTTCATCTATGGAGTTGAAATGTGCAAGCATCCTAAACTTCCAATGGTTGAACTTGTTGAATGAACAAGTTGGAGGCTCTCCACTGTTGGGACATTTCTGAAGCTTTGGTGGAGCCATTTTCTTCATATTAATAAAATGTTAGTAACTTCTTTGCAAATCACAGAATGACCTTTTCTTTCCAATAACTGTTAGGTCTCGAAAAGTCTTGCTCTGATACCAATTGTAAGTTCTAGTTTCAACCTAAAGGGGGGGGGGGGGGGGGATGGGTTGTTTTAAGCTTTTAATCAATTTCTTACGGAATATCGTTTTGGAGACTACTGTTCTATGCACACTACTCAGGTAGTCTGCATATGACAGTTGTTAGTCTATAGCAGAGAGTTCAAACTCTTTGAGTTTTTCTCTGTTTGACTGTGATGATTTGTGTCTAGCAGTTCTAAAAATGAATTGCAGTAAGAACAAATAAAGAACATAATATTTTTACTGGTTCAGACACTCGATATCAAATGATAATCGAGAGCTTAATCCAATCTTCCCTTGGTGACCAGTGTAGTAAAACCAAGAGGTGAGTATCACTATCCTCTTGTTTGTAGCTTACAAGACAACTTCCTTTTACAAGCCTATAAACTTGTTACAAGGATAAAGAACCTAGATCTCTTGCTCATATCCAATCTCTGGACTCTGCAGACTAGTGACACTCTCTTCACTTGTGTCTTTTTGATTCAGCTCTCTTGAGTATACTTTGAATGTGTATTTTGAATGTGTATTGCTTTGCACTTGCCTTACAAATTCATTCAACAGTTCTACTTCAATGAGCTTCAACGGTTCCCTTTTATATGGCTCAAGGAACGAACCCATTTGCAATGCACTATTCCTGGCAGTCCACTCATGTTCCCCATTATCTCGTTTCTGATGTTCGCAAACGACTAATGTCTCCACTATCTCGTTTCTGATGATGGGAGTCCACTGACTCCAGAATTAGTATCGTTTGTACTTTAACTCAAATCTCCACTTGACTGACTTCAAACTTCTGACCCCACCCTGGCAATCATCTCTTCTGCAATCCAGTTTGCACCTAGTCTCTATCATGACCTTAGTCTGCATCCATACTGCAACCCTAGTCCGCATCCAGTTTCTGCTGCACTATGGTCTGCACTCAGATCTGATTCAGTTCATGCCTTACCATGTTGGTCCTTGTTTGCAAGCTCAGTCCTTGGTTATGAAGCCTTTGAGTTCATTTGTTGCTTATCAATGCACTAGCTGTTTATCCAAAGTCCTCTGTAGTAGTCTGTATCTGGTGGTTTGTACGATGTCTATCCATCTGCAACCATTTGCTCACTCGCATCCGACCTAGACTGTAACCACCTACTTGACTTCTAGCCTGAACACACTAACTACATTATAACTAATACATCTTAGTTTTGTTACATCAATTTCTATACAAACGAAGGGATTGCACATTCCTATCATTATTGTAGGAGCCTCAGCCACTCCTTGGGCTAATCACTATCCTTTGCAGAAGTCTTAGACAATTCTGTGGTCATTTGCTCTCTTTTTTAGAGGGAACAAGAGAGGATTATGGCTCATTTAGTGGTGGAGATGAAAACATGGATTGTTATGGTGATGGGTGTTGAAGGACTCTACAGAGAGAGGACTCTGCATTAATGATATCATGAAATGGGATTGTGGGAATCCAGCCAACATGGTATCAAACATAAAACCACCAAACTATAAAAAAAATTAAAGTAAAAAAAATAAGAAAAAAATGAAATTAACGGTTAACCTCCATCAATCCAGAGAAAAACAAGCAAGATATAGCCATGTTTACTGGATTAAATCCAACCCCACAAATCCCATCATAAAATTATCCTTTCGTAGTTATAGTGGAATCCGTAGAAGGAATATTATGATACAGAGGGGTCTGTATACCTTGAGAAATAGACCCTAATTCTGAATGCTCTCCAAGATCAACCTCAGCAATAAGGTCAATTACAGGTGATGAACCCTCAACTATTTTTAATGTCTCCTCCTGAGTTACTACTGGGATGGCAGAAAGGTCTTGTGCAGTGGACTCTATAGCAATCGTGTCTATGAGCTCATCATCTGAGGGGGGATTATCATGATGGTGATATATGCCTGCAGCAAGGTAAAGATGGCACTTGAAGTAATTTATAGAAGTTTGGTCTTCATATCTAGTGTCATTATAACCCCAGATGGGCTCGCTTGTTCTTGAAGAGCTATTTGCTTTGATAATTATTTTCATTATAGCAGATGTTCAGTCTAACTCAAATCCCTGAGCCATGGACGTGTCTGTAGGGGTCATATCATCATTAACCCTTTGAAGGATGTGACAAAGAGGTTTCTAGTTAGTTAGAGGCCTATCATCTTTCTTTGACCTTCTAGTGCTTCTTCTTCTGGTGAAAGCAGTAAGTGGTTTGGTGGGAATGTTTGATAAGGAATGGTGGATGTAGAGGTTGAGATTTGTTGGGCATTTTGGATGTCACTTTGTATGGTTGCAGCAACCTGAGCC
>LIEC01011045.1:97183-114826 GCA_001925005.1 Drosera capensis | reverse complement strand
ATAATTAAATGTGGACACCCGGTAATATTATTTGTTTGATGACGTGACGAACGATAATATTAAACTTAAGTGACGAAAATTAATATTGGGTGGAGTCCCCAAAAGTCGTGAAATAAAAGAAGAGAGGGATTAGGGTTTTCCATCTATAAATAGGAAAGCAAGCCCATCTCTTCTTTTCCTCATTATGAAAAACAGTTTCTCATTGCGTCAGAGAGTGGAGGGGAATACGGTCACGATCTTTCGGAAGATTTCAATTCCGTATTAATTCCAGTACAACCAATTGAGATGAATCCATCAGGTACGCTTCCGCAATTACTTATGTTTGATTCTTGATATATTCATATGAATGATTTTGGGATAAGCGATTGTTCTTCGCATCTAGAATATTTCTTTCAAAATCTTGACATGAAGGAAAAACAAAAACACGTTTTTATCGATCACTATTCATCTCCATCGGTCAAAAACATGTTTCTTGCACAAACATGTTTTTTGTTTGTTAGGCAAAACATTTTGATTTATTTTCTATAAATAGCTTAGGATTGTAAGCTTAATAAAAAAAAGGGAAGGCCCACAAATCATTTGTCTCAAACATACCACATCGATTCTAAACCAACAATGTGCATGCATTCTCTTGTATAGTCGCATGGCAGACACACATTCTACTCTTTCTTTTTCTTCACGGTCGATGTGGGTAAACATACTCACACATAACCTCAACAAAATGCAGGGTGAATGGCTTGGTGGCAACAAAAAATGACACAGTTGCTATCGTTGCATGAATGAAATAAGAGCTAATACGTTCCTAGGGCAATTGGCAAAGAAAATGGCTAGTGGATAGTCGAAGACAATTTCCTGAATCAACAGAAGCAGCTAAGTGCCCTCTAGAACTTGGTACGAGATGTTCATGTGGGGAACACATATATAGCTGAATATACTCTCGCTAATCAAGTTGATGACATTATGAACTCCAACAAAGATTTCGCTGTACAGTTCCTATTACTAAATGAGCAAAGTATCCCTTCATCTAATCCCCATTAGACAGGTTGCTATTATCTCTGACAAACATTTAGAGGAAATAACAAGATAGCTCACCCCAGATATGTATTCGTCAAGTACTTGAGCGAGTGGCTGACCAAGTTTGTCTTCATCAATGGGCGGGTACAGCATCTCCGCATCCAAAGAAAGGAACTATTGGGCACACGAGGAAAAAAGGTATTATTGGCACACCAAGATTCTGACTTGTTAGCGGACATGTATGCATAAAACCGTGTAACAGTTCCTACGATTCAGTTTTAAACAATGAAAAAACAGGAAAGAAAGCTCATCTGAAAAGCAATAGCAAGTGTGGATTGTTTAGTAATTGCAAGTGTGGATGTCGTATACAAGACTATAGGCATATACCTGTTTTCTGTTTATGGGAATTAGTGGTTCTACATAACTGTGGAAGATATCACATTCTCATCTTCATCAATAAGGCAAACCCTCATGCAAATATCGAGTGATCCATCGCTTCCACCGCCAACCATCTCACAATCCAGCGCAACTGCCTCCTTACGTCCACCATGCATTTTCCCCTCTTGAACTGGATTGTGAGAACATGGCTTCAATGTAGTCGAGATTTTTTTATTTTTTATTTTTTGAAAAAACATCAAAAATAATTTGATTTGTTGAATTACTTGGACTGTTTTTTTTTTTCTTAGCTTTTACATTTTCAAAGTACGAAGTCGACAATTCTCCATGTTCGATGGTGGGGACAATATAATACTCACAAGTACCCACTTTGCTACTTGAAGTCTACAAAGTCAATTGCCCTAACCCTTTTCCATTAAACATTAAGTTACTCCACATAACTGTTTCATGTCTCATTGCAAAATCATTTCGTTTTTTCGAATTGTATGCCATGAGATTTATCTTTACGACGGAAGTGGACAACAACAACGACGATCCATTCGTCTCCTTCACGTGAACGGGGAAAAAAAAATCTATGAAAAGGATGGCGACCAACGGTTTGTCGCCGCTATTGCCCCTTTTTGTGTTTTCTTTGTGCCTTACCCGAGGTGATATAAATTAAAAAATATATATTATAAAATATACAAGTTCTAATATGAGATGAAAAAAATAAATAAAGTTATCATATTATAGTAATATTTTTTATTTTTATAAATCAATTTATTATAACATTATATATAATAAAAAGTGAAAAATAAAGAGAAAAGAAATAGAGATTTAATATTCCACATTCGTAATAAATTACGATGTGTTAACTTATTATGATTATTAGGGAATGCATTGACTTTGTGATGTTTTATCTTTATATTCTTATGAATGAGTTGAAGATGAACGGATGATAAAAGAAAAAAAGATCAATTTACTATAATATTATATATAATAAAAAGTGAAAAATAAAAAAAAAAGAAATAAAGATTTAATATTCCATATCCGTAATAAATTATGATGTGTTAATTTATTATGATTATTAGGGAATGTATTGACTTTGTGATGTTTTATCTTTATATCCTTATGAATGAGTTGAAGAAATTATGAACGGATGATAAAAGAAAAAAGATCAATTTATTATAACATTATATATAATGAAAAGTAAAAAATAAAGATAAAAAAAATAGAGATTTAATATTCCACATCCGTAATAAATTACGATGTGTTAATTTACTATGATTATTAGAGAATGCATTGACTTTGTGATGTCCTTATGAATGAGTTGAAAAAATTATGAAAGGATGATAAAAGAAAAAATAATTTGAGAAAAAATGATGTGATATAAAATAAACATAATTTGAATTAATTGATATTTTAAAATTATCTAAAACAAAAATATTATAATTTATATAAAATGTTTATGCTTAATATGATGTCGTATTTTATCTCAATGATAATACTCATCACAAAGCAACCCTCGACATCGAAATGTGGTGAGTTATAAATGGTGATTGATAGTGTCACATGATACAAAATGATAATACACACATTCCCTTTTAAATACTGTATTTTATCTCAATGATAATACTCCTCATCACAAAGCAACCCTCGACATCGAAATGTGGTGAGTTATAAATGGTGATTGATAGTGTCACATGGATCATTCCCTTTTAAAAAGAGAAAAAACAAACATGCGTCCCCGATCACCTAAACCTATGCGTGGAATCTAAACCATACAAAATAATGATGTGGTACACACATTCACACAAGCCACATATGGGCCCATTTGTTGTCTTAATCAAAGGAAAAGTGTTACCGGTTCTTTTCTGGTCCCTTTGTAACTGGTAGCATCGACTATCGTAAAAAGCTAACAGATGAAACGGACAAAATGAAAATATACCCGTCATCTTACAAAAATCATAACGTTATTATTTGATTATAAAATTTATGTATATATTGATTTTATGAATAATAATATTTTTTATATTTATATTTATATGAGAGAGATGATTGAGTAAAAGAAAAAAAATAAAAATAAATAATTTGATAAGATATAAAATAAAAAATAAAAACATGATTGTCCTTCTTTTCATAAAATTTACAGACAATTAACTGTGAATATATGTCGAGGTGAATTTTAACTCATTTTATGAAACAATCAAATAATATTTTTTTAAATTTTTTTACAAACTAATGATAGTCTTATTTTATAGTATAAACTGAATTAAAATTTTTTATTTTTATATCATCTAATAATAAAATAAAATAAATCAAAATACATAAGAAATAATATCAAAAATTGAACTATAATAAGTTTTATAAAACAAGTGAAATGTTTTTTTTATAAATATCCAAATAAAATAATTATTATAATTTTAGGAAGAAGTATATTCTTCGATTCTTGGGATGCATATGCACAAACCAAATGAAGTACTAATACGTTGAATTGAACTTTTGACAGGAATAATATAAGAATCCTGAAGTACTAAAATCCATAACACTAGAATTATTGTACTCTTGTCATGTATTGGCCCATGGACCTCCTCAAATCTTAGCTAGTGTGTCGTCATACATGACGATTTCTCTTATTCATTCTCTTATTCATTCATGTCAATTTCATGCGATTTGTCTTCGACAATGTCATTTCGTGTCCTCCAAGGATTTCAGTTAACAATCGTTCCTCTAATTCATATTCAATTTGAAATTTTAGAAACTATTATCAAAAAAATAGTACGGACAATTCATCTAATATTCTTCATTTTAACACACTATATATATATATATATTTAGTAAAAATCACTATCTTCATTCATTTAAATGATAACATTTTGATTCGATAGGTTAATTTATATATATATTGAATTAATAAATAATAAAAAAATTATTCTTATAAGTATATAAGATAAAAATAAAAAATATTGATGAGTCAGTTGATATTGTATAAAGTATCAATGCTTTGATATATATATATATAATTATTAAATACGTAAAAATTACGAACGAAATAAAACGATCAAAACAAATTATAACTTCAATGAAATAAAAAAAATAAAAATTTATTACTGAATCACATGATTCTCATGATGTTTACTATCGTAGAAAAACTAAAGTTTTCAAAAAAAAAAAAAATTTGCGTAAAGAGAGATATTTAACTTCTTCACTATTATAATCAGGATCTTATTATTCAATAATCGTATTTCGAAACATGCTCTTGATTTTGACAGGAATCGTTAATCCACTTCACCAAAACCCCGACGGACGATCCCCGCGGCCTCTTTGACGATTCATCCTCCGCCACCGTCTCCGATCATGTTCCGTACGATCTTCGCCCTCGACGACTCCAAGACCCGGCTCGAAAATCGAAAATCGCCTAGGCGAGATGGACCCCTCGCTCATCCTATCTCGTCGATCGAGGCGGAATGCGGACTGGAAATGGGAGAATGGAAGGGGGAGGAGGTGGTGCGGTGGGGAGGAGACGCCAGAGCGGTGGCATCGGCGGCGTTGAGGTGGAGACGGGTAAGCGCAGCACTGGACATTTTTGGTGAATTTTATGGTTTAAATAATTTTATTAGTTATCTTAATCATTTCATTATGTGTTCAATCATTTCATTAACTTATTGATATTGAACTTAGTGGTTGGGATGAACCTAGCAGAAGGTACAATGGCACGATGAGCTAGCTTGAGTTTGTTAAAAACCTCATATCAAAGTAATGTTGTTACGTTTATATCAAAATAAATAAATAAATAAAAACAATGTTTTTACGTATATAACTTGTTATTTGAGTATGAATTGAGAGCTATGTGCTGTTGCAGCCGCAGATTTATTTATTTATTTCTCTCTTTTTTGACTTCTCATTTGATTTTGGAGAATTTTATTTGGGAGTTTCGGGCCGATTTTAATGCAGCTAACAAGCAACATTAGATATTTGTTCTTGGTGCACTGCAGCTTGTTATTTTTGTACTGCAGTTTGATTGTTGTGTATAGTGGTTTGATATTGGACGTCTTGGAAAGTTACATTGCATAATCATCAAACTGAAATACACCCAAAACAAACTACTGTGCACCATTAATAAAATTTTCATTTCCTTAGTGTATAGTAGTTTTTGTCGGAGATTTTCTTAGTTCGAAGGAAATGAAGTTGAGAATATCCATTTTTATCATCAGTGTAGATTTCCCACTAAAAGCATAGGATCAGGTGTAAACAGGTGAAGTTTGAGTTTTTTTCCCCTTTCCCCTCCCTGGACTAAGCTCATTTTGAAAAATCAACCCCTTACGTTTATGAGAGAAATGGGCAACTGTAGACTTTTCTAATTTATGTTGAACTCAGATAAGTAATGTCACGATATATTTTGTAATATAAATTCGTGGTGGGTAGATCCTAGATGGGTCAAGAGTCAAGGATGTATGGAATACGCTTGAATTATTAATGAAGAAGGTGCCAAAAACATAGTTGTATACCGTTTTGTCTAGTTCCTGGGATGACTAACACCATTTCTCCACGGATTTTCCTCCTAGCTTCCTAGTGGTTCATGCCTCATATAGCACAAAATCCAACACTTACCAGCCCCCAATCATCAGCTCATCACCATTTCTTTTTCTATAGCCACCCCTTTTTTCTCTCTCATTGCGGACTCAGAGCTCCCACTTTGATGCTTCAACTCATTAAAAAAAAACAAACCAGTACACAGGACATTTGCTGTCGTTTGATTTGCTTTCTTCTTTGGTGAGGATGAGTACTATTGCATTTTGCATAGTTCTGTTGAATTGGTAGTATTTTTCATGTTATTGCTTCCTGTCTTTGTGCTTTCGGATTACAGTACTTTAAGTGAAATGATGATGTATGAAATGGAATCAGTTAGTGTCATGGATTCAGCTAGAAATGATGGGTCTGTATATGGGTTGTTAGTTTTCTGTATTTAGTTAGAGTCACTTAACTGTGATAAGAGTACTTGCTGATGTACTCTTGTCTTCTTGGGCATCAGCTATCAAGTCATCGAGTTCCTGTCTTCTTTTTATAGCGGTGACTGTGGTGGCAGCCGTTAAGGTTATTGCGACACGTTCTTGTATTAAATTCATTATGTGATTGTTAGATTCTGTCTCTAATACGCCTGGATTAGCTGATTCCTTGTTATTCATTTTTTTGAATGGAAGTTTGATTATGATCTTGATTAAGATTTAGATCGCTCAATGCCCATATTTGTGCTGCAAATGCTTTTTGTGTTCATCACTAAATGTTCCCCTTTTCCTTTTTCTTTTTTGTTTTTGACATGACAATTTTCGAAATCTATTTCGTGAACTCCTTTCTGTTCCTGTTGAAGTAAAGCACATATTTCAAAAATCTGTGCCAAATTTTATTGCATCACTATTACCCCAAAAACCCAGTGAGAGTAGATAGGTTGGTATATCGAGTTAAAGCTCTGCCTGATAGGAAGACTGGTCTGGTATTCAAAGAAACAGGTTTGGTATCGGGATTACTTTTATGTGTCTTAGTCCAGTTTATCTGACATAACTCAAAACGTAAGAAGGTCGAGCACCCTAATCTCCTGGTATCATCTCAGTCTCTCTAATGCCTTTTGCTTTCATCTTTTGCCAGGATTTTGGGATTCAGAGCTTCATGAGGAGGAGGTGTAACGTGGATAATCTGTTGATTATTTTTTGAGGGACATGAAGATGTCATCAGATTTCTGGATGACAACCCTTTCGTGTTCTGGTTCAGTTGTTCAACAGTCCCTGGAGGATAAAGATGTTTCTCCCATATTGTTATGGCTCGAGTTTATCTTTCTTTCCCCATGTCCTCAAAGGGCTCTTTCATCGTGTCTAAACATCCTCTTCCTACTTGTTCTCTTTGTTTTCACTCTTAGCAAGCTCTTTTCTAAGTTCTTTTTTAGCAAACCTGGTCATGCCTCTGCCATTACGAACACATCATTTGCCAATGGCCGAGGCGGCTATCATGTCCACGTTAACCTATGGTTCAAGCTGTCTCTCACAGTGACAATTGTCTTGACAATTATTGATTTGGTAACATGTATTTTAACCTGTGAAAAGAGCAGCCAATTTCCATGGAAGCTAGTGAATGGGACTTTTTGGTTACTACAAGGAGCTACCAACTTGGCTCTTTCAATTGTTATCGTCCATGAGAAGAGGTTTCAAGCAGTTAAGCATCCGTTGTCACTTCGAGTTTACTGGGTTTTAAGCTTTTTGTTGAATACATTGCTCACAGTATCTGGGCTGATTCGTCTCATCTCAGTCAATGGAACCACAGACTATGACTTGAGATTGGAAGATGTGATTATCTTGGTTTCCTTTGTGTTCTCCATCTTTCTTCTGGTGGTCGCCATTGTGGGATCAACTGGGGTTGTTACACAATGGGAGGAAGAAGAAAGCTTGGTCGAGCCCCTCTTGGAGAAGTCCAGCATGAGTGGTTTTGCAACAGCTTCTATTGTGTCAAAAGCCTTTTGGCTATGGATGAACCCACTGTTGGGTAAGGGTTACAAGTCACCACTCACCATTGATGATATCCCTTCTTTGTCACCGCAGCATAGAGCTGAGAAAATGTCTGAGCTCTTTGAGTCGAACTGGCGTAAGCAACATGAGAACTCGAAGCACCCTGTGCTTACCGCTCTCGTTAGGTGCTTTTGGAAGGAGGTGGCCTTTACAGCCTTCCTAGCAGTTGTCAGGCTCTGTGTCATGTATGTTGGACCGGTCCTCATCCAGGGATTCATTAGCTTCACTTCTGGGGATAGAAGCTCTCCTGCTGAAGGATACTTCCTAGTCCTCGTCCTTCTCGCTGCAAAATCCGTGGAAGTCCTAACTTCACACCAATTCAACTTCAATTCTCAAAAGCTTGGGATGCTGATCAGGTCTACTCTCGTCACGAATCTGTACAAGAAGGGTCTAAAATTGTCGTGCTCAGCTCGGCAAACTCATGGGGTGGGACAAATTGTGAATTACATGGCTGTTGATGCTCAGCAGCTATCTGACATGATGTTGCAGCTTCATGCTGTGTGGCTGATGCCATTGCAACTCGGGGTAGCTCTAGTGCTAGTCTACCAGCATCTAGGGTTATCAGTCATAACAACGTTTGTTGGGGTTGTTGGTGTCCTTGTGTTTGTTGTATTCGGGAGTCGGAGAAACAACAGGTTTAATTTCAGCTTGATGCAAAGCAGGGACTCCAGAATGAAGGCGACCAATGAAACGCTGAATTACATGCGCGTGATTAAGTTCCAGGCATGGGAGGAGCACTTCAGTGAGAGGATTCAATCTTATCGTGAGTCAGAGTTCGGGTGGTTGTCAAAGTTTCTCTTTTCAATCTCGGGTAACATTATTGTCATGTGGTCATCACCACTGTTTATTGCGGGTATAACATTTGCCACTGCTGTTGCACTTGGCATTAAGCTTGATGCGGCGACTGTTTTCACGACAACAGCAGTCTTCAAGATCCTGCAAGAGGCTATTAGGACATTCCCTCAGTCTATGATAGCGATCTCACAGGCTATGATCTCACTTAAGAGACTGGATGGTTACATGATGAGCAAGGAGCTGGTTGATGAGTCCGTGGAGAGAAGAGAGGGATGTGGAGGATTGACGGCTGTGGAGGTTGCTGATGGTTTTTTCAGCTGGGATGATGGTGAAGAGGTGACACTGAAAAACATAGACTTCAAAATAAGGAAAGGAAAGCTTGCCGCAGTTGTTGGCACTGTGGGATCAGGAAAATCCTCTTTGCTGTCCTCAATTCTTGGGGAGATGCACAAGATCAGAGGCAAGGTATGATCTTTGCTGTACAATTAGCTGTATTTGTTTGAACTAATATTAAGCTACCTGGCCAACTCAAAGAGCCCATCTAGTGAAACAACAACCTTAAGGTAGAATTTGCAGGGAATACTGTCTGTAAAACGCCACCTCATAGGAAGTGCTAGGTAGCTAGATTTGTGTTCCTGGTCTATGATCACCTGTTCTGTTATATGTTGAGAAATCCAGCCCGCTGAAGTTTTGACTTGTGTAAATTGATAAAGAATACCATGTGTATCAATACAGCTGAAAATTTAGGTAATAACTATTGTTTATGCTCTTTCATGCAGGTTACGGTCTGTGGCACTACAGCATATGTAGCGCAGACATCTTGGATCCAGAGTGGAACCATTCAGGAGAACATCCTGTTTGGTTTGCCTATGACTGAAAGAAAGTATGGAGAGACCTTGAGGGTCTGTTGCCTGGAAAAAGACTTGGAGATGATGGAGTTTGGAGATCAAACTGAGATTGGAGAACGTGGCATAAACCTTAGTGGAGGGCAGAAGCAGAGAATACAACTTGCTAGAGCTGTTTATCAGGATTGTGACATATATCTCCTCGATGATGTCTTCAGTGCTGTTGATGCTCATACTGGTTCAGAGATATTCAAGGTGATGCTTGTTTCTGTTGACATATGAGCTATGGAAGTCTTTGCTTTGAGTATCAGGGGTAAAATATAGGCTTGTAGTGTGCTTGAGATCAAACTATTCACTCATCTTTGCCGTTTCGGTTCAATGTTGAGCGATGCAACTATTGTTCGAACTAGGTAATGATATCTTGAACTAATTGCAGGAATGTGTGAGAGGAGCTCTAAGAGATAAAACTGTCATACTTGTGACCCATCAAGTAGACTTTCTGCACAATGTTGATCTGATTCTGGTTAGTAACGTGTATTGCATTTTATATTTCTCTTTGGTTGCGCCTTTCTACTGTATGCATTTCACAGATCCATCTCTTTAAATACACTCTGTTTTTTCCTTGTGTACTTCACTGAAAACCAGGTGATGCGGGACGGAATGATTGTTCAATCAGGAAATTACCGTGATATTCTTGAATCTGGGGAAGATTTTAAAGCTCTTGTTGCAGCTCATGAGACGTCAATGGAGCTTGTGGAAGGAGGAATAGCCACACTTAGTGAGGAGAACACCAAACAGTTGACACCTCCTTGCTCCCTGCCAAGCCCCCGGGATACAAATGGTGACAGCAGTTTGTCTACCACATCAAAATCTGATAAGGGTAACGCAAAGCTCATCAAAGAAGAGGAAAGAGAAACGGGGAAAGTCAGCTTGCGGATCTACAAGTTGTATTGCACCGAGGCCTTTGGATGGTGGGGAGTAGCCACGGTCTTGTTGTTGTCATTGTCATGGCAAGCATCCCTTATGGCCAGTGATTACTGGCTCGCTTATGAGACCTCAAAAGAGCGTGCTGCGTCATTCAACCCTTCTTTGTTCATTCGGGTCTATGCCATCTTTGCAGCTCTCTCATTCGTTCTCATAATTGCAAGATCTTTCTTTGTCACATTGTTGGGGCTGAAGACAGCACAGATTTTCTTCAAACAGATCCTAGCGAGCATCATCCATGCTCCCATGTCATTCTTCGATACCACTCCCTCGGGAAGAATCCTTAGCCGGGTGAGGCTTTGAATTTAAAGTATCATGCTATCCTAGTCTTCTAACTCCTTTTTCTTCTTTGTTATGCTGATCAGATTTTCCACTGGGTGAACTGAGCTCATCCAGAATTCATGTTTGGCAAAAGGTTCAGTCTGCAGTTCTTTTTTAGAGAATAGAAGGAGCTATAAGTGGAAAAAATGTTATTAAATTACGTGACAAACCTGACACCGTAGCTTGACTACTAATATTGATTTAATGGGCTTTTGTGATTACATTCGCTAACAACATCCTCGCGGTTTCCCGTTTGAAAATCCGGAGTGTATTAAACCATATAGCTGCATCTATCCTCGAGCCATTTGTTTTTGCATATTGCCGTACAGATACTAAGAAATGAACCTGTTTTTGTTTTGCAGGCTTCTACTGACCAAACTAACATCGATGTGTTCCTTCCGTTCATGACGGGTTTTACAGTCTCCATGTACATCACTCTGTTAAGCATCATTATCATCACTTGTCAGTATGCTTGGCCGACTGCCTTTTTCTTGATCCCTCTTGGATGGCTGAATATCTGGTGTCGGGTGAGACTCGAAAACTCTTACTATCAAAATTGGATCTATGTGTAGTCTCCTCTCCTGTTGAAAGTCATGTTCAGAAATATGTTTTACTTATACTAGATTACTATCCTGCGCAGCGCGTAGATTCTTTTAATGATCATTTTATTTTTCTACAGGTTAAATAGTAACATTGTTTATGATTTTTTTATATGTCTATGTGTTAATTAAATTATGTTTTTTTTATTTTGATTGTGATATTGTGTATTCATATGTTTTTATTTTGATTTGTGATGCTGTGTTTTTATTAAGTTGTTTTGTGTATGTGTGTGTATATATATATAGCTGTAGTAGGATTGCTTGTAATCTTTTTTATAAGAATAGGATTGTTTATAATCTTTATTGCAAGGATTTCTTAATTTTTTTATTATAAAGATTATATTTTTTTTGTTTTTTTAATAAAATTTAACATTTGAAAAGATTGATAGCGTCTCATATCTCGGCGTCCATGTTCTTGACGTCTCACAAAAAGGTTTTGTCTATTTATATATATATAATAGATAGATATGTTTTCATTAATGTTGTTTTGGACGTGTGTGTATATATATAATAGTTGTAGTATGATTCTTCGTAATCTTTTTTTTTTATAAGAATAGGATTGTTTGTAATCTTTGTATAAAATATTTCTTATATTTTTTATTATAAATATTATAGAGTTTTTTTTTCATAATAGGATTGTTTATAAAAAGTTTCCTTATATTTTTTATAAGATTATAGAGTTTTTTTTTGTTTTTAAATAAAATTTGGCATTTAAAAATATATATGACCTTCAAATTGATGACGTCTTATTTCTTGACGTCTCATGTGTATTTATATATATCATAGATTGGAAACAAACTCAACCATAATGAAGATAGGGTCACAGTCTAGTTTGGCCCGATACTATCAGTCCAATTCATCCTTCAATTTGTGCACATATTAAGATTTTTGTTCCAGGTTCATTTTGTCATGTTATCAAGAACTGGAGCAAACTGTTACAGTTGTAATGCAATACAAACATCTATGTAGAGAGTCAAATGTGTGATTTCCTTTGATGAGAATACGACAATAGGAAGAAACAAAAGTTAAATCATGCCTTTATTACTGCAGGGGTATTACCTGGCTTCATCTCGTGAGCTGACCCGTCTTGACTCCATCACAAAGGCCCCTCTTATCCATCATTTCTCAGAAAGCATCTCTGGGGTTTCAACAATCCGCTCCTTCAGAAAGCAGGAAAGCTTCTGTCACGAAAATATCAAGAGAGTCGATGCAAATTTTCGTATGGATTTTCATAACAATGGGGCCAATGAGTGGCTAGGCTTCCGTTTGGAACTAATAGGGAGCTTCATCCTTTGCATTTCAGCGTTTTTCATGATCTTTCTACCAAGCAGTATTATAAAGCCAGGTATTAATGACAAAAACACATTTCTTTTTTTATACCGCTTGAACCAGAGGAATATATGAAACGCTCAGGCTCGTACAAAAGCAGTCCATTTAAGTACAAATCCATTCATAAGCAGAGTTGTGCTTAGTTTATCTAGTCTTTCCTCAGTAGACATTGACTACAGTGCAATCTGGTTCTTAGCTAAAGTGTTTTTCATGCTGTTTTGAGTATGATGCAGAAAATATTGGCCTGTCGCTCTCCTACGGATTGTCCCTCAATGCTGTGCTATTTTGGGCAATATACATGAGTTGCTTTGTGGAGAATAGGATGGTATCAGTTGAAAGGATCAAACAGTTCACTAGTATTCCATCAGAAGCAGAATGGACGATGAAGGACCGTCTTCCTCCACCAAATTGGCCTTCCCAAGGAAACATCGAGCTCCAGGACTTGCAGGTAATTACGTATTCTAGAGTTATATGTAACTTCAATTTTTTTCTCTGCTGTTTACTGCTGACTTATGTGATTGAAACAGGCAGTTATTTTATTTTGAACTTTTTTTTTGGGGTTGAAACAATGCTCTTTCAAGTCAACGAACTGAAATATATGTGGTACTAAGCTGTCCGCTTAGTGAGTGGAACGCGCCACTCAGTAATTTTGGTCGCTTGAACTGAAGTATATGTGAGAGTAGCAAAATTCAGGTCAAATTAGCATTCACTAGAATAATGTAATTGCGGAGAATATGGAGTTTTTGACAGTTTCTGATGATATTCTACTAGTGAACGAAAATGTGCTGAATATACTGGAAATAGTCCAGCAGTTCTCTAAGCACGCTGCATATTTGCTCCATTAACAGGTCAGATATCGTCCAAATACTCCTCTAGTTTTGAAGGGCATCACCATCAGCATCAGAGGAGGAGAGAAAACTGGTATTGTCGGGCGAACAGGAAGTGGCAAGTCGACACTTATCCAAGTCTTTTTCCGGTTAGTTGAGCCCTCGGCTGGGACGATAGTGATCGATGCAATAGACATATGCAAGCTGGGGCTGCATGATCTTAGATCACGTTTTGGAATCATCCCTCAAGAGCCAGTCCTTTTTGAAGGAACTGTCCGAAGCAATGTTGACCCTCTCGGTCAGTACTCGGACGACGAAATTTGGAAGGTAACCCTATCTTTCTTTCGTTTAGAATTGAGGCTTGGCATTCAAGATCTGATGTTCTAACCTTTGATACACAATGCAGTCCCTTGATCGCTGCCAATTGAAAGATGTAGTTGCTTCAAAACCCGAAAAACTTGATTCTTCAGGTTGGTCAACGCTTAATTGACTAGCAGTTCATGCTGTTTTGTAATAGAGCCATACCATATCTGTATCTTCCATGTGCCTCATGCAAATGACCGTATTGAACTTGAAGCGTGCACAATGCATGGACCTACCTCATACCAAAGTGCTGTAAGGAGACAATAGGATTCGAACTTGTAATCTCCAGTCGGACCTCCTCAGATATAATGTTAATGAGTCACTCGATAAAAGAAGGGAAAAAAAAAACTCAAGCTTATGATCGAAGCAAACTTTGTTGTTATATCTTTAGCCCTCCCATTGGAAAAAAGAAAAAAACTTTTGTGATTCTATCAAAATGAAAACGACTGGTCCTCTTCAGTTCTTCTTGTGCTTACAAAACTGAGAAAATTGAGTGGTTTATTTATGCTTTGCTCGAAATTAACGATGAAGTGTATGCCAGTTGTTGATAATGGAGATAATTGGAGCGTGGGACAGAGGCAGCTTCTCTGCTTGGGCAGAGTTATGCTGAAGAGGAGCCGGCTGCTGTTTATGGATGAGGCAACTGCATCCGTGGATTCTCAAACAGATGCAGTGATTCAAAGGATCATCAGGGAGGACTTTGCAGATTGCACTATTATCAGCATTGCCCATAGAATACCTACTGTAATGGACTGTGACAGGGTTCTAGTTGTTGATGCAGGTATTCTTCTTTCTTGTGCATTAGATACTTCCTCTTTTTCCTAGGCAACGCTTTTTGTTAAACTTTGTAAGTTTATTGTGGTTGCAATCTTCTTCCGGTTCAATAGTAGAAGAGTTCTAATTGAGGCTTTGCTGCGGAACTCTCCCAATGATTGATGGATTTAGAATCTTTGTCATCAAATATTATTCCTTTGATTGATGGGTTTAGATATTTGTCATCAAAGTGCATGGGATTTTGAATTTATCAACTAATTGAAGTGAAAATTTCCGCAAATAGAGAGTTTCCAATCATAAACTTAGGAACTATGAGCATATAAGAGTAGATCAAGCATTATTCTGTGGACATCTTCGACCCAAGGCCTCTAAAGATGGTAGCTAGAACTAATATTACTATAAAGTATGGATACATTCTCCCTTTGCTTATTGTGAGTTGACATTCTATTCTACATTGTTTGAAACAGGACGAGCAAAGGAATTTGACTCACCATCTCGGTTACTTGAGAGACCATCACTCTTTGGGGCATTAGTTCAGGAGTATGCCAATCGTTCATCGGGGTTGTAACCTCATCCGCAGCCACTGCCAACTGTAGTTGATCTCGTCCAACGTTCGACAGATTTTTAGGCTCGAGGAAATTGAAGAAGCTTTCTCCTGATCAAAGTCGTTGAAACATCATTCAGTTATATGCAATCCAAAAGCTAGGTAATAATTCTGAGATTTGTAGAAGAGTACTCAACATCGTTGTTTGTAGAATCGTACAAAAAAGCTGAAGCATATTGTAGCATGAAATATGTAAACAACATTGCAGCAATTGTTCTCTCGGTTAGTTCTAGCCGGAATCAAGGATCTCGTTCTCACTCAGACCTTCGAAATTAGTCAGTAAATAGCAACAAATGAATAATTATGAAAGACGATAGCTTTTGCATTCTGTCCTCTCGTGCATGTTATGAATTATGTGTGATCTGTTACAATGACGACTTACATCCTGGATGAGTTTTCTACAACCGTCCTGATTGGATATCCCTGTGGAATTAGGTGTATAATCTGGTATTTACATTTTTCCTTCATCCATTTAATTATCCTTATGTTGTCGACTATTTGAAATATTGAGAATAGGGTACCGTCTGCAGGAAAGGTGTGTGATGATTAGCCACTTCCTCGTATGTTGAACTGGAGAACAAACAAAATTACAACTGATTGACTTGGTTTTCACAGCATTAGGAAACACACGAGGTTCCGGCTAGGTGACTGAACTCGTGTTTTCAATACGTGACCATCTAAAGATACATAAAATCGTTCTACTAGACTAACCTTCATCTGCGGATCAAGAAATGGTGCGTCCATGTAGTAATCAAGAAATAAATGAGAAACAAAAACCTCTCCACTCAAGCCCAGATCCATTAACTATCAATACACTTTACTGTGAAAAGAGCAAGATGTTTCAACGATAAGCGTGGGGTTAAGAACCAATTATTTGAATTTTTTCGGGTACAAGAATTCAGGCTCAAGCAGAGGAAGAACGAACCAAGCTCCAAAAAACAGTACGCAAAAGATTCAGAACACAAAAAAAGCTCATAATCCAGGGAACTTGGGGAATTGCTCTCCGTAATAGTACGCTGTGCCAACCATGAGCGCAACTGTGGCCCCTTGCACGACCACACGAGCTCTCATCAGCTTCTGACCCAACCGTGAATTCCCTTGTCGGAAACTTATTAAACCAGCTGTAAGAACTCCGGCAGTTATCATTGCACCTGCAAAAGCATATCACAGTCAGAAACATGAAAGTACAATTGTGTAATCCCGAACGAACTGGGTCTGTTCAAAGAGCACGTTCTTCTGAGAGAGCATGCATCCATTGATGAAACAGGGAAAAGAAGGCAATCTCTCACAGAGGATTTGAATGCCGACAATAACATAGCACCACAGTTTCCACAAAAAAAGAAAAAAAGGAAAAAAAAAAAAGGTGAAAGGCCAGAAGTAAGAGATCAGTCCCTATAAACCTGCCAAACTCGGCCTGGAATCATCTAAGTATTTTACTGCCCAATTCTGATCTGTAGAGGCTAATGCCCGACCGTTCTGAAGCTGTATTACTTTTCCTTATTTATTAAACTCCAGTGTTGCAGTTGTGCGATGAGCACTCGGATAAATTGGTAGAAGACATATGACAGCAGCCACCAAAAAACCTTCTGTTATGGAAGGCAGCACCAAAAGGAAAGAAGAACAAAAACCATTCTCATAACAGCTCGACATTTCCAACCCTCAGCTGTACATGAAACAAAAGTAAGATAACCAAGCAGTGAAACACCTTTGAGCATCAGGAAGCACTCAACTGGGGGAAAACAGGTATACATCCTCACACAGATGGATAGAAAGAATACAAATAAACTCATGGCAAACATTATATTTTGTGAAATATGCAATGAAGTAACATGAAATGAAGCAGTAAGAAGATCTGTAGGAGTAATTACCAATCGGGACGAAAGGATTCCTAACACGCTTCTTATCCTGAAAGAGGTCTTCAAGGTTGGACTCTGGGACTTCGGGGTTACCCATCTTCTCCAGTAAGAGTGAGTCTGTCAAAGTAGAAAGGAAGCAAATCACAAACAAATATCAATTGCTTGAGGACGTGAAAAACCATTTGATACCAAGCGTGATCATTTGTGGCGTACGCAAATCACTAGCCAAAGGTAACAAGGAAATATCATCTCAAATCATGTTTTTTATCTGATGGTGTATACTCAAACAGATGAATAGTATGCTATGGCACCAAAAATTGTTGATATTATTAGACAATGTCACAATTAATATTATGTAACAAGACTAACAGGGAATATGAATGATGAATGAACTCTTATGACC